>JBBPCZ010011907.1:0-15020 GCA_037974445.1 Brycinus macrolepidotus
CACACACACACACACACACACACACACACACACACACACACACACACACACACACACACACACACACAAACAAAACAGCTTCATTTAAAGACACTAATTTCAGCATTTCCTTGTGCCACATTCCATGTCTGAGAATCTAAACAAGTAAATGCTCATGAAGGTTCCATTAAAATCTCATTAAAGCATAAAAATCACAGTGTATGATTCTCTGGAAGAATAAAAATTGAACTACAGCAACACATATAAACAAGGTGAAAAGTTATTATAGCTTACAGCAATGTGATTTACAGCACTGTTAGGATTATCATAAATATAATTATTTTAGCTGAAGCCAATTATTTCAGATGATCGTAATCATTTTCCACAGTCATTACATTTTAAAACTGTAATACAGTGCAACAAGCAGAATGTGCACTTACAACTGTTGGGTTGTGGAACAAAATGCTGCAAATGCATTTACTGAGACAGGGATCTTAGAAAGATCTGCCTTCTAATATCTAGAGGACAGCACTAAGCAATGTTTGTTTATTTATTAGCTAGGAAGCTAAAGCCAGCATTGTTAGAATGTAGGCTGTACCTGCAGAACAAGTGTTTTGGCCTAAACAGTCACAGTCTAAAGAGAAAGACAAGCTCTGCATGTGTTCTCAAAACAAAAAAAAGAAAGAAAAAAAGGACACACCACAGCACAACACACAGTGTGAACAATGTGAAATTCTTTCTCTGCATTTAACCCATTCACCAAGTGAAGCAGGGGGCTGCCACCAACAGGGGTCGCCCGGGGAGCAGTGTGTGAGGACAGTACCTTGCTCAAGGGTACCTCAGTGGTTCCACTAGCAGTCCTGGGATTCAAACCCACAACCTTCTGATCGCAGGGGCAACTCCCCAACCACCAGACCAGCAGCTGCTCAGTAATATCAGCTATTTTTGTTTCTGTGGTTCAATCCTGCACGTTCACATTAAAAACAATGCAACATATTTACTTTTGTTTATTACAAACATTTGTTTACTGTTTATAAACAAATACCTAGATAAATTTGGATAATCATATATAGAACCCCTCATCCTGAACAACCTCCCACTGCACCTCAGGTAAACTTCAGACAAGTGGGAAACACTGCCCATTGCAAATATTTATTTCAACTTGGTAAAAACTAACACCAGGTAACTGGTATGGAACTGGTACACAGCACACTGTATTTAGTACTAAGCATTTTGTGGGTATTTCTGGAGAGTTTATTTTACCTTTTATTTGACATATATTATGATTCTTGTCTTTGTGTCTCTGTGTGTCTGTGCAGTCGTGGCAAAGCAATTTCCTCTGGGATCAGTGAAGTTTTCTGATTCTGAACACAAACATTGTTAGCATGTACACAAGCAGAACAAGATTTCTGGGTCATACTTTCACATTTCCAAGAGAAACATAAGCAGAAAATGGATCACATATTGGGGACAGAATGAATCTGATCCAGTCCTGAACCCAATCTAGCCTGACAAATCACACACTCACACCGTCAAGTTGTTAGTTGCATATTTCTTCCTGTAAAGTAGCAGAAAAGTTTCAGCTCATTTACACGTTTTTCATAAGTGAAGTGTTTCACTTAAAACTATTTTAGGGCTCAGCAGTTTTTAAAAATTGGATCGGAATTGGTATCGGCCAATCCACAAGCTTTCATTACCGATATTGGAAAATAAAAAGTGGTATTTCTCCTTACCTATTTATTCATGATGCAATTCTTGAATCAATTTTGGGTTTTTTTGTAAAGGAAGCCACATTCTCAACACTGCATTTCTCATGAGCATTAAATAAAACCTTGTGATGGGGTGCAAAGCACAGACTTCAGAAAATTCACTCCAACATGACAACGGTAGTACCAAAAAGAAAAAGAAAAAAAAAAAAAAAGAAAAAAACTTCCCTTGACCCCCGCATGTTGACCCCAACACAAGAGCAGCACTGCCACAAACACAACAAAAGAGCTCTCAGAATGTCATTACACAACACCGCTGTTACCAGTTACCACAACAACAGCAGCAGCAGCAGCAGCAGCAATAACAACAGAGCAAACAAGCATAGCCAAAAGTCAAACACTGAAAGAAAGGGAAGAGCATAAATGCTTGTGGTTCTGTTCTGAGGGATATTTAGTCTCATCTAAAACAGTAGGGAGTCCAGACACACAGTGAAGCCCAAAGCAGTTCCTCCACTACACACACTTTCATTTGACGCTTTTATTCCTACTTTATCCCCACTGAAGCCTTTAAGGACTACCCACCCTCACACTCGCTCAAATAAAACTTAATTCCTCTGAAATAGCTACATGGAAGTTTGAGATAAAGAGTTTGAGAGGAAAAGAGAGCAAGAGAGTTTAACACATCAGTATACCCAAATAAAACCCCTCTAAAATCACTGCAGCACCCTGGAGAAGCTCAAGTCAGGTCAAGTCAACTAAGTGTTCATCATTTCCATATGCACAGCACATAGTGAAATGAAAGAACGTTCCTCCAGGACCATGGCGAAACACAAAAAACAAAAAAAACAGAACACCACAAGACTACACAAGTGCAGGCAGGACAGGACTAAAGAGAGAGTGCAAAAAAAAAAAAAAAAAACACCAAACCAATTGATTCCACATAGATGGGAAACTTCTATTATCATTATCAATGTGATGTTACAATCAGAGAAACTAATTACAGCTGATACATGGCATCTCATGTGCATTTCCTTTCTTCTTCCACAAACTCAAACGGAGAGCAGCAGTTCTGCTGGATGCTGTACGTAAGAAGTGTCGTGGAAAAACCTTGAGCAAAAATCCAAGTCTAAACTTGGTTTTCTAAGTCCAAAAACACAGTCAGAAAGTAGAGGCAACACTGTTTATTGCAGTCACAGTTGCATGGTTCGTGAGAGCATTGATCAAGGCTCTTCCTTGAACACTCAGAGATGCAGCTTAAATACACTTTTGCAACACCTTACCCCTTGTTCCAGATGACACCCAAGCACTGGTTCCTTGCCATAAATGGTAACGCCCCTTTTATTTCTATACCATGCCTTGTGTACAGGAATATCTTATAGATTACTAACATTCTACATATGTAGAGACACCTTGTTCATGTCCTTACATGGCCACTGGAGCTGGACTAGTCATCTATTCAAGTCCCTGCTGCCATTTGTTCCATGACCTTCTGTCATAAAGTCACACTCACTCTTTATCTTTGACAGCTCATTATTTGGTTTTTTCTATCTTGAGGTTGACCCTTCTCCTAGGGTCAAAGGGCACCTGTGTGCTCCATATAGAGACAACACCTGGGGTCTCTTGTAACTTATCACCCTAAATAATACTATCTTAACTTTAATGGAAGAGCAAAATACCTTATTGATTAGTATTTTGTACCATTAAAACCTCCGTCAGAAGCAAGTGAGAAACTTGGTTAACTTTCCACGAGTTGTTCATAACCCAAGAACATTAGAGATGTTTTTTTTTACTATTTGTAGGTCTTACCCTAATAACGGAGACAAAACAGGAGCACTACTGTTTACAGATAACTGACAAAATCCCTCACTCACTTTGCATGTATGAGCAAGAAAATCAGTCTTTTCATGTCTATGACAAAACATATACATCAATAGCTTTAATAAGTAATACAGAAAATACACCCCTTGCCCTCTCATACTACAGGGATGTTCTTCGCAAATGTAAAGCAACTTAAACTATTTATTATAATAATAGCCTTGGTATTAGCTGCAATAATTGACTGGCCTAAAGGAATTTGTGTGCTTTTATTTATTTTTGAAAAATGTTTTAAGCAGACTTTTGCTCAGGATAAACTCTGAGAGAGTAAATTTTTGGTCCACTTGCCCAACTGGGAAAACAGTTCATGTGAAACCAAGACCCTTAGAGTTTTAACCTGCCTTTCACTCACTGTACTTTGTTTATTGATTACAGGTCTTTTAAAATGCATGAAGTAACATCTGTGTAACATCCACATTCATAACAAGCGTTAGCAATTATGGTTATAAGCTGCTTACAAACTGTACATTCATGCATCGCGAGCTGCTTTGTCCCTTCTGATCTCGTCTCTCACTTGCTGATCTGCAAAATGTATGTAATATGAATTGCACAGAAACACTCAAATACGGATCCACATACAGCCAAGTCAGAAAGCCTAAGATCACTTTTCCAGATTGAGACAAAGGAGATGTGAGTGGGCCAAATAGGGACAAGGCCTACGTGTAAAACAGTGGGGGTGGAGTTCATGTACTGTATAGGCTACTGGCAAGCAATGTAGCTGGCTTGCAGTGGAAGAGATGATTATATAAAAGTGGAGTATCAGACACTGGCTCTGGAAAGCTGGACAGCGACCACCAATCCACACAATGCAACCCATCATAAAGAAGACAGGCAGGAAAAAGCTCAGATGATCCATTATGGAGAGCAATACTGAGATGGGTAAAGTAGGAAAACTTCTGTTAAATGTGTTTTATTGGCCTGAAAAAGAATAGGTGAGGGCAAGGCGAATGAAGGAAAGGCTAAGTCATAAGTACAAAGTAATTTGGCTTTGGGTGCCCAAAATTCTTATATTCCTTTGTTCCATAACAGCCATGACGATGACGAAGTCCTCATTATCCTGAGCCCACCTGTTCCATAAACTCATAATAACCAATAAACATGAACACACAAACTCGAGATAAACAAATCCATACCATGGTGCTGAGGCTATTTTGATGAAACTCAATAACTATAATTTCTACATCACTGCACAAAACTCCCAGCTAGCTCAGAGACCCTCCTCAATGCCACATTTGACTCAGAAATACAAAGAATTGGAGAACTGTGGCCTGGCAAGATCTGGAAGACCAAGAAAACTCTGTGACTGAACAGCTTGAAAGCTGACCACAAAGCAAAGCAAACCCACCTATATGATAGCAAAGGGCCTGCAGGAAGGTGCATTTAACTGGTGGCACATTTATCTGCACATGCAAGAAGCAGTCATAAGAATAAAAACCTACCAGTAAGCTCATCAGAAAAGTCAATGTCTGAGCAAACAACATGTAATTAAGACAGTGACATTTTGGAAACAAGTGCTGTGGACTGACAAACTTAATATGGAACTCTTTGGCCATAATCACCAAAGATGTGACTGAAGATAAAAGAGAAACTTTTGATGAAAATAATACCTTGCCATTTGTTAAGCATAGGGGTGGATCAGTTATACTTCGGGGTTGTGTGGAAGCCTGTAGCACAAAATACCAGCAAATTCTGGAAGCAAATGTCAGTCAGACAAGAAGCTGAAAAGAGGCTGCCTTCTACAACATACCTCAAAATGTATTACGAACTTCAAAAAATGCAAGCTGAAGATTTTAGAACGGCCCTCACAGTCCCCTGACTTGAACATCAATGAAGATCTGCGCCCTAACAGAAATAGAGAACTTTTATTTGCACATTATTTATTGCTGTGTACCTCTTTATTTGCATTTTTGCACATTTAACAAACCTGCTGCTAAATTACAGAATCTGTCATAATCCTGTTTTCACTCAGATTTGTACTGTAGCTGCTTATGCCCACTGCACCACTCGTATTTGTCTTGTTGCTCGTGTTTTTCTTACACTCTCTCTTTGGCTCTCTTTGCACCCTGTGTATTTTGTTCTGTCTGCACTTAGTCCTGTAGTTTTCTGTTTTCGTTCTTGTGTTGCACCTCTGCTTCATTTCACTGTGTACTGTGTATATGGCTGAAATGACAACAAACCTACTTGACTTGAACTAGAAGCATCGTGCAGAGACGAACAGAGATAATTAACCCTTAACCCTTGCTTCCTCACTACAGCCACTCTATGTTTAAAAATGTCTCAAAAATCTTAGTGTAGCTTTTGTATTAAAATCTTTTTTTTTTTATTACTCTAAAGGGAATATTACTTGGCACTGTAAACATCAACCAGACAAAAACCTACAAAGCAGGCTAATTCATCTCATTTTATGTATTTTGTTCCTTCAAAACAAACTAGTATCATGCATTTACATACACCGCAGTTTAATCAAAAAAACTTTGCATGTGCCACCTAAACTGGTAAGCCAGTATATGGCATAGAGCTAGCACTGCTACAGACCACAGCTGTATGCTTTATCTTTGCCTATGCCTGTAAATGACATAAACCTTATAAATCAGTGAACAGAATGTTATTCCCAGAACGAGTATACAGTGAATTCATGTTCCAGGCCCGTTCTTTTTCCCTATGGGTTTACAAGGAAACTAAAAGAGAAATAACAGAGCCCATGCACCCCGGCTGTTACAGGCTCACTATACTGCCAATAACAGACTGAATCCTCATATATTGCACACTGTATTTAACACACATGGAGAAGGAACAAAGCTATAGTCATATTCTCCATCAAAAAAAAAGTGACAAAAATACACAGGTTAAACCAAGACCAAAACCATGCCAGATTACAGCATCTCTCTCCATCTTCCAGTACCATTACAATACATTTTCTAACTATAACTTTATACGGCATTTGTCGAGCAAGCAATCACAATCACAGTGTGTCGTTCAGCCTTTACTGCAACATCATGGTTCTGTAATAGCTGTCCATTTAAGAACATGGCACAGAGCAGAAACCTGTTATGTGTTGTAAGGGCCTGTGGGCATGGTGACTTCTTCCTGCTGCTCTCGTGTTTGTATATGTGTGAGTGCGTGAGCATGTAGCGGGCTTAAGCGAACCCACACTGCATTCTTCAGTACACTGCGTGTCTCCTAGAACCATGAAACGCTGTTCCCAACGAGCCAGAGCTGCACAGCTGAGCCAGGCCCTAATGCACTTCTGACTGTGTATCGTAACTATGCAGAGAAAACAATAGCTCCCATCAGTCCCCAGTTACGACAACATGGAGCTGCAGCTGCTTGGCATTAGAATCTCGGTGTGAGTGAGACAAGACTGTTTTTCAATAAGCTACTGAGAAGTTAAAGCGACAGCTCGCCGACTTTACACATCAAAATCTGTCCTCATCACCAGCAGAACATTTCTGATTTCAATGCAGCATAGACTTTACTTTGGACAAATTTTCATTCAAAAGTCAAAACAGTTCAGCTTCAGTCTGTAAGAGTCAGAGCAGAAGGAGCAATATTACTTCTACTACTTCTATTACTTCTATTACTTGGGGCAGCTGGTGGCCTGGTGGTTAGGGAGTTGCCCCTGCAGTCAGAAGGTTGTGGGTTTGAATCCCAACACTGCTAGTGTCATCACTGAGGTACCCTTGAGCAAGGTACCGTTCTCACACACTGCTCCCCGGGTGCTCCTCGTTGGTGGCAGCTCCCTGCTTCACTTGGTAAATGGGTTAAATGCAGGAAAGAATTTCACATTGTTCACACTGTGTGCTGTGCTGTGGTGTGTTCACACAAGACTACAAGGGGCCACTTCATTTTACTACTACTGCTACTACTACTGCTGCCACCATCACTACTAGATGTTCTCCAGTCTGTACTTCTCTTAGGGGAGAAAAGTGGGAACTTTCTTCCCAAAAGATCTTTTAAGGAGGCTTACAGACACAGAGAGACAGACATATGCAGTTTGCGGTCAAGCCATCTACCATGGCTACGTTCCAGGCAAGATTCCCAAACAACACATTTCTGGATGACAGCAGACTTCAGCTCAAAAAACAGAGTAAGAGCAAGCAAACAGTAATCCATCAAAAAAAATAATTATGAGGCACTCTTTCATGAAATGCAGACTATTACAGTGTCCAAAGTCCAGCGCACATAGATGTTCATTTATCTAAATAACACTGAAGATTGGTCTTGCTGCTGATAAAGTTAGTCAGTTAAGCTGCAACACTTAGCAGAAAAGAAATCCAAGCTAATTTGCTTAGACTTAGATTTGCTTTGGGGGTTTTTTCAAGCAGTTTTTAGATGCTAGTGGGTGGATCTTTCATTTTCCAGAAGTGCTAAAGGAAAAACAGTTTCTCACTTTATGTCTTGGCAGATGACTGGTTGCCTCTACATGCAGGACACGTTCGTGGTCCTTCGGGGTGAAATGCTAACTGAAAATTCTCTTATTTGAATATCTGTCTTGGTGAATCATTTGAATATTTCAAGTCAGAATAGCTTGCAGTTGCTCTAACATTCAATACAATTTGGTAAATAATGACAGACAACAGCCCTCACTTTTGCCATCTTTCAACTTTTTCACTCTGGCACATCATCCTCAGTCAGCATTGTTCTCAAAAACAGTGATTATGAGGGACTGAAAAACAACCTTGCGCTGCATTTTTCAGTACCTGTGTGACTCTGCAGAGGTAATATTCCCCTTCGGAGTGTTAGGGTGTTACCTGGAGGAGCAATGCTTAGTGAGACATTTACATACAGACAATTTCTTGGGCTGTCGTGGGGCAATGAGCCTTGCATTCAGAGAACCTCACTATTTGCATTGTACTGTTCAGAAAAATAGCGAAAAACGAAGAAAAGGCTTTGCTCACTACTAGTCATCATCTGAAGCATAATTGTTGTCTCTACTTTTGTTCTTTCTAGAGGCGAGTCAACTTGTGACCCTAGCTTGGAACAATGATTCAATTATTCGATTATTAAGAAGGTTATTACATGAAAATGGTTGCAAATACACTGCCAGATGTCTGAGATACTGTCTCACACTGGTTTTCCTATAAGCCATATTTTTAAAATCGATTAAAAGGTGAAGTGGTACATGCACGGTGTTAAAAGATCAAATAGAACCCTTTTTCAGAGATACCATTACATTAACGACATTACATATAAACATTACATATAAAAACTTTTGTACTGGAGACACTGCAATCCCTGGGTCATATCACTACTGATGTAAATTAATCTAGAAGGTTTTCTGTTTCACATTAAAATGAATCTAGAAGGTTGTCTGTTTCACATTAAAACACTCTAAATGACTTTGTTTACATATCAAAGACTGAACAACGTAGAGTGTTTGCAATTTCACTTGAATGCCCCTTTAGTGACACTGTGTATCCTTGATTATAGATATCAGTATGTTATATAATGTCAGAAACAGCATAAGCATGTCTATTTGTTTAACAGCTCAGTGAAGTCTGAGGCAAGTGTGTGATCTAGGCATATAGTTTACATGTCGGTAACAGATGGCATACATGCATCCATTACTTGTTAGCTACACTGTCCTCACAATTTTGAGATGCAAACTTCAAAAACCTTCAAAAAGTCTTGACAGATCAACTATAAGTGGAGGAACTGTTCACCAAAACTGACTTAGCTGGACTTCAGGTCCAAGAACAATTTCTAAACAGTAATAAAATACGCAGTTTTCCATTTTTTTAATTTTATAAATGTTCTTTTCCTGTAGCGGCAGTCATCCTACTTTTCTGTGTGTGCTCACATGCCACGTGTGTGCGTGCACATGCATATGAGTGTAAATGAATGGTGTGTTTTAATGCTATCTGGCACATTACAGTAGCTCCACCATGTGTCTCTGGCCTGGCCTACGGTTCCACCAGGCTCTCCTCACTGCCCCATCAAAGCAGGACCAGGAGCCCTGCTGAACATACAGGCCACACATTAACAGAGCATAACCAAAACCAGATCCACTCCAATAAACCCCATCTCTTCACATCCAACAAATCTCTCTCTCTACCTCCGTACTCGCTCACTCTCATTTTTACTGTTTTTCCATTCCGTGCATAGCAGATCAAGCCGCCAGCTGACCTTTCACAGGCATAAAGGTCGACGTTCCTCCCCAGCAAAATACTAGGGAGACATAAAAGTGAAATGCTGATACAATAATTGATAATAGGAGCCTTATAATGGACGATACTTTCACTAACTTTTCCCCAATACAACCCATAATGAGTCTAAAACAGCTCAAAGATGGCTCACTGATTACATTTACATAGTCATGACATGTCTAAACTCAACAGTACTATATCTAAAAGTAGCTTCTTTAGCTACTTTAGGGCTGATGCAAGTGTTTGTGTGCACACCGCTTAAATAATCCTCATAGAAAAAACTGCAAATAAAATAGGACACTATTTATGCACATGAGCACATAAGCCTAAGGCTGGGTTCCCCAACTCCAGTCCTGAAAGGTCATTGTCCAATGCAGTTTGGAGATTTCCCTGCTCAAACACACCTGCTTCAACTCACCTGTTAACTGCCAGATTTACTGATCGTGTTTGAGGAGATGAACTTCCAAACTGTTCTAAGTTTTTGGGAATCCCTGGCCTAAAGGTCATCATGTCCAATAACAAGGGTATAAAGCCCCAGCACTGGACTGTGAAGCAGTGCAACTGTAAAGGAGATCCACCTTTGGGATGAGTTTTTGATCCATCCCACATCAGTACTTGACCTCACTAATGCTCTTGTGGCTGAATATAATCAAATCCTCACAGCAATGTTCCAACAAACAGCCTCTAGAGTCTGTACCTGCAGCAAATGGTGAATAAACTTGAATTCAGAAGAAATTCTGGAAGAGCAAGAGTCCACAGGCTTACAAGAACTCTTAAAAGCTACAGCATTACCATTTCTGCCTGGTCGGTGTGGGGTGACGTTATCCACTATGCTATTCACTTTGCATTTGGGTGAGTGAGTGGGAAAAGAAAGAAAACGTGCTGTACTAGTGGATACATGTGTATTTGTGTGCACTTCGGCTAAAAACAATTCTCTAAATTATAGGTTCTATTACTGCCTGTAATTCCAATATGTAACAGATAATATTATTTTCTCGTTTATCAGCAAATAATATATCAGCCACCGATATATCAACAAAATGCTACAAGTCTCTCTCACAGTGCATTTCAGTAATCCTCAAAGCACTGGGATGTCTTGCGTACATCAATGTATCTATGTCAGATTGTCTGGTCTAAACACGCACAGTTATTAATTTCAGAGTCAATTTTCAAACCCAGGGTTTTAAAGCCAAGTCTTTCTGTCAAACACTCACACACATAAGCCAGAGATAAATGATCAAAGGATTTGTAGTCTGTTATGATGTGATTTATGAAGCTCTTTAGAAATATGGTCTGCAGACTACCTCATACATACTCAGTTTTATTTCAGATATTAAAAGATGTAATAAGTCATTAAGTCTATAACTACGATACAGCAAAATAACATGAAACAGAAAAGACTGCCAGGTCCCTGATGTACTGGGGATTATTAGGATCCGAAAGGCAGAATGTGTTTCCATCTTGCCCTGGGCAGCTCTGAGTGTTCATAAACAGCACAGTAAAACCAGAACTTCATGGTACAAAACTCATGCCTGCCGGGCCTGCCTGAATGTATGTATGAGGTAAACGAGAGTCTTTACTTTTTAGCACAGAGACCATATGGCATTTATAATGATGTTTTCATGAGTTAGCGGTTTTAGCACAGCTACAGTGTCTCAGAACCATGAGGTCATTCTGGTCCTGCATTTTGAGGTAATGCAACAGGACAGAGACACAACAGGACAGCTATTGACTGCCAACTTTGGGGTCTGTGGTAATGACTTAAAAGGATGGTCTGGCCAAAAAACAAATTTACATAATTTCCTCCTCATTCCTAGCGCAATTGAACAGCCAAGACCTAGTACAAATCCCAGAAAATGACAGAGGGGGCTCATGTGTGAAGAGAAGCCGATTCATTACCGTGAAATACAAAGACGTCTAGACGTCAGACGGAAAAGTTTAATGTTTCTGCAATGCTATTGTTTATACTTTAGAGTTGTATTTGTTTACCGTTATAAGTGAAACCGTGTGTGTGAGTGTGTGAGTGTGAGAGAGAGAGAGAGAGAGAGAGAGAGAGAGAGAGAGAGAGAGAGAGAGATATCACCACCCAGGTCCAGGGTACGAAAAGGGCTAATGTCATATAGTGTCAGAAACATCATAAGTGAGTCATTTTGAGATTATGTAACATGAGAGTGTGATTTAGATTTTACTTCAGACCTCAAACATGTCTTGCCTGATGAACTACATGGGGAAAAACGAAACATTGTGTTCATTTGATTCATAACCAAACTGCTTCTTCAAGTATGGTATATACTTTTCTTTCCAGTTCTTTCCCACTGTGAGGAAAAAAGGCAAAATGTAATTTGCTGGAGCAAATTCAAGGGTGTGTTGGATCGAAAGCATAAGCCCAGAGTGGATTAAGTGCATGTGATCTTTGTTCAGTCTTAGCCTTTTGCAGTATGATCCCCTTCTCTCTGTCCATCTGTCACTCGCTCTTACTCCTCTAAAATGTTTTTCTGGCTCACACATTTTCCTGGATTATGAATAAATCTTCAAGGAACTAAAAATCCTCTTCCAACCGAGACTGCCAAGACATAAACAACACAAGTTAGTAGCTAAAAAAGAAATTTGGATAATTGCGTTCTCTATTCAAATATTTATTCTCTAATAATGTAATATTAATAAACCTCATTATTCGTAATTTTAGAAAACCACCGAAGAACACTGTGTTGTGCGTCATTTCCGCAAAGCTGCACAATACCGAGTTCAATTACCAAGCAGTGACATATGCTCAAACAAATTTAGAGAACGTCCAGTTCTGCAACCGAGGGAGGCTCTCGTTCTCTGAGAGCTTCAGCGGCTCTCATTTCAAACCTTAGGACAGCATCACTGCAAGAGCTCGGGCAGCACCAAGTCTGCCAAAATAATCAAACCTCATATGGCTGTTTAATCAATCATGAAATAGCTTGCCGGATTACAACAGGACTAGTAATTATGCAAATTACAGCAATAGCTATACATTAAGACATTTATATGAACTGAAAGATGATACCTTTATTTAAAAAAAAAAAAAAAAAAAAAAAAAAACATGCAACTTATCCCAAGCATACTTTTTTCCCTCACTCTGTCTCTCTCTCCCTCTCACTAGGATTATATCTAGTTCCACGGACCCCTATTTTGTCAGCAGTCATAAAAAGCAAAAGATCCAGAATGCTACATTGGGATCCAGTGTGGGGTAAGCTCATTAAATGCCTTATAAATCACAGCTGATGCTTCTGAAGGCCTCCACTTTACAGAGAGAGCACAGGCAGACACGTCTGTGCCCATAAATCGGTCAGAGAAAAGAAAGAACCTTCAAGTTACCATCACACATTTCAAATTCTGTGTGTGTGTGTGTGTGTGTGTGTGTGTGTACTACCCCAAGGTCTATTGCAGCTACGATGAGGGTTTCACAAGCACACAAAGATATTAAAGAGCAGAGACTAAGGTCTTACAGCTGCATTAAATGTGACTATAAAGACTCTTAGGTAATTAGCTGGGTCTGGATGTGACTGTTGCTCTTACAGCTAAATGGGCAAACCCACGTCAAATGATGACGCTTTTATACAGTAAAAGCTTTGAATGGCTTTAACTACCACCACTGTCAGAGTAAGAGTGCAAAACGTGCGTCTCTATGAGGGGCTGCATGTCAGGCATCATGTCACAAGGTATTTTATCGCACTGATTCACCAAGATGGCACAGTTTCATGCAACCATATGCTACTAAACAGCAAAGCAGGAAATCGTACTCTTACAGATGCATGCACTGAACTGATGGATGACTGGCTGTTGGCAAGTTGTAAGCCTAGTTTTTTCCTGCTTGAGCTTTACAAAAATATAGCCATTCGAAAACAGAGCAACCTTTGAATGAACTATGGACTTACTGCCCCCTACTGGTAAGAATCAGCATTGCTAAGAAAGAAGAGAAACCAGTGGTAGGAAATTGTGAGAAGTGATTAAGAGGTGTAAAAATGCAGTAAGACAGTTCGAACGTCAAACTATGTAAACAATCAGCACCAACCCAGAACATTCGAAGCCATGCATCACACTCCTCATGCCTTCCAGCTCCAGTCTTATCAGTGGACTGTGCAACAGCATGATAACAGGCATCATTTTTAAAACATAGTGAAAATACTGAATCATTTTCCCCGTACCATGAATCACATTATGGCTGAAAACATTACATCCCTTGTGTGTTTGTTTTGTGCGTGGGTGTGTATGTACACATCCAACACCTTACCTCAGGTTGGATGGCTTTAAACACTGGTGCATCCATAAGAGTGATTTGACCCTGCAGGAAAATAGAAATACGTATCAGAAATCAGTCTTAAAAATCACCCATACCACCACCATTCAAACAAAGGCTTCTACCTGAAGCCCTTTATATGATTTAATCATGCATCAATAACATCTGTAAACACAAAAGCACTTTTTCTGGTGGCAAAAAATGCAACATTATTTTATTAGCTATAATAACCAATCATTATATTTGCCATCAAAGTTAACAACCAAGATGACAAACGAGATGTGCTTTCTGACAAACTCCAAAAGGATTCATTTGTCTTCTGCTATGTTAGATTTGGTGCTAAAATCTCCAAAAAACAAACTGAATCTAACTGGTCACTCAGAAATATTTGCAGAAATGTAAAGCTCATGAAAGAGGTGGTGAAAACCTCCCACTCCTTTCAAATTTTCAAAACAGGATGTAGCCCATTTCTGTATTTACACTTTTTTTTTTTTTTTCAAGTTTCGTTTGAGATTTGTCACAGCGCTTAACCTTTTGAACATCCTGGCAAAACTCTCAAAAGAGTACACGTAATTGTAGTGAATTTCAGAACATTTCACATGTTTGAGTCTTTCATGCCCTTCACATATGGTGTGTAACTTAATAGCTAATGTGTTTATATACAAACTGGTGACGCTCTGGTGTACAGTGTGTAAATATATGTAGTTAAATTAATAATCACTGGCTTCGTTGTGGTCTTCCATTCTACGAGGATGTACGAGGGAGCATGTCTGAGGAGATAAATAATAAATCAGGTTTTGTCTGCAGTTCTGCGTCTTGCAGAGGAATGTGTATGCGTGGTCACGTCAGCGCATGCATGCGGATCAATAATACATACTCTCCCATATGCTCTTCTTCTCACGTGAGCTTGGCTATGTGAGTTAGTGAGAAGGAGCATAAATAAAATAGTGAGAAAGGCCAAAATAAGAGCATTTTCTGCACACACACACACACACACACACACACACACACACACACACACACACACACACACACACACACACACACACA
>JBBPCZ010011944.1:0-15018 GCA_037974445.1 Brycinus macrolepidotus
GTAATTGTCTCATTTTGGATCCGCTCTGTTGCCGAGAGTAACGAGCCAAATACGCCGGGCTAGCAGCCGCTAAAGCCAAGGCGAGGAAGGCAACATGTCATTTTACAAAAAAAAAACGACAGTTGCGTCTTATTACCTGTCCACAAAATTATGATCAGTTAAAAAAATATTTATTTTAAACTGTTTAGGAATCGATAATGGAACCGATAAGGAATCGAGTCGATAAGAAAAATCGATAATGGCATTGAGATCAATAATTTCTTATCGATTCCCATCCCTACTGGGGACAATCTCCTGATTCTTTTACCTAAGTTTCATCAGAATCAGAATCAGAATCGCGTTTATTGGCCAAGTATGTGAGCGAACACATATAAGGAATTTGATTCTGGTCAATGGTGTCTCTCAAGCATGTACATCAAGTAAACGTGTACATATATATATATATATACATATATATATATACATACATACATACACACAGATATACACAAAGTATATAAATGAACAATACAATATAATAAGCAATCTAAATCTTATATACAAAAAAATACAAAGATTACAGAAATATACACCACAGAGTGTACATAAAGTGCAGTTGCAATGCTGAAGGTGTTTTGCAGTGTGACAGTTCAGCTGTTTAGGAGGGAGATGGCGAGGGAAAAGAAACTGTTCCTGTGTCGGGTGGTCCTGGTCTGCAGGCTCTATATCGTCTGCCAGAGGGCAGCAGGTCAAAAAGCCTGTGTCCAGGGTGTGAGGCACCCTGCACCTTGAGCACTGTGGTGCCACCAATAGGTCAAATTTGGAGGTGCATTTGGGCATGTAACGTTTGAACCATGTGTCCGATTTTCAAAAGTGAGGTTCTGTTGGATTCCTCAGGTTAAGCCAAGTTCAGTAAAGTCAGATTCTGCCATAATAAAATTTCTGCTACACTAGATTGTATAAAAAAGTCTTCACAGGTCACACATTTTCTCCAGTCGTCCCCAAATATGGTCCAGATGATCTTCAGATGGAACTTCACAATAGTTATTTGTTGGCATGACAGTTTTTCTGTCAGAACCCACTACAATTGAGCTGCAAAGCTGCAAAACAAGAAGTGAGGTCATAACTCAGCATGGGTTTGATGTATTACAACAAGACTTGGTATCAGCATGTACAACCTGGAAGCATGAGCAATGAGCACTAGGGGTGCTGCAATAAGCAAAAACATGTTTTGTCTCATAACTTTTGATTTGTTTGCCTTCAGAAAGTAATGCCTTAGGATGTTCTAAGATACATGTGGTTGTATCTTAGGAGATCCTAGAACAGATACGAAAGCATTCATCCATCACAGCCATTTGAAAGCGCCGGCAAAACCGCCCAATAAGAAGTGATGCCATAACTCTGCAATGGTTTGATACATCACAACCAGAGTTTATGCCTGGACTCAGGTCCCATTCTGAGGAAGCATGAAAAAGACTTCACCATTTGACCACTAGGGGGCGCTGCAATAACCAAAAATGTGTTTTGGCTGATAACTGTTGATGTTTTTGCTTTAAATATCCGGTGAATGTCTGGTGGTACAGTGGGGGTTTCCAAGACTGATGCATAGCAACTTATGTCATGTAATTGCAGCCACAATATGGAATTGGATGGAAATTATTAAAATTAAGTATTCACAGGCCGCAGATTTTCTCCAATCTTCTCCAAAATTGGCATCGACAATCTTTAGACCAAGCCTCACAAAAGTTTTTGGCTTTTTGATTTACAAAAGTGTTCACCCATCTCACCCATCATGGAAACTGATGGTAAAGACATCTGACATCTATGGAGGGCATGTCTCAGTTCCACCCAGTCTTTGGTCACGAAAAACAAAATGTTATTACTTAAATATTTGCATTGCACAGCTGTAACAAACAAGAGTGTCTTGATTTAATGAGGCCACTGCTCCTAATCTGTATCAGTCGATCAGCCTCATTAGCTCATAACTGGCCCCAGTGGTCACGGTTGGAGCTGGTGGACTAAAGGGTCTCCTGACATGTTAAAGTGACCAGTGTGAGGAGCTTGGGGGAAAAGCACTCAGGAAACATGTGCAGAAGGCGAGGAAAATGAGCCGAGTTCAGTGGTGTGTGCGTTTGTTATTGCCTTGCCTTACTTAAGGCTCTCTTTTTTTCACTCTGGAAAGTTGATTTCATTTGAAGCCGGTTATGTTTTTTTGTTGTTTGAAAAGCTCTTGTTTATCTAAACCCCTGTTTTTGCTGTCGGTATGACCATATTTATTCTTCTTCTTTTTTTCTCAGGTCAGTGAGTGAATAATGATTTCCACAGGCTAATGCAACAATGGTGCGATTATACAAAACAGACCAGCATATGAAGAAAAATAGAAATAGAAAAAAAATGGAGAATGTAATGTAATAAAAACAAAACAGAACATTCCACTTGACTTGATTTTCACATCATGCACCTTGACTACGCATCTTTGATGCATAATGCCGTCCCTGAAGGGGTCTTAATGAACAAATCTACTGAGTTCTTTTACCTTATTTGACTGAAATTTCGCTTTGACTTTAGAGCATTTCTGCTCTTCACATCATTAAGAGAGAAGACTGAAGTTTCAGTGAAACTAGAGATATTGGGGTACTAGTTTGACCATTAGAGACATTTATTCCAGATATGCTACCATTTAATTATTAGAAAAACAAGAAGATTGTCCTCCTGGTTAATGGCTTGTTCTAGTATTTTGTATCATTGTATCAACGGGAATCAATCCGTTGCCTGCTGAGCCCGAAAAAGCTCCTGTCCAAAAGAAAGACACAAGAAAAGGAAAAAACAAATGAGTCAACAAAATCACTTGGTAAAAAGAAAACAACAAAAAACAACAACAACAACAACAACAACACCCCCCCCCCACAACTAATCAATTCCAACTAAAACACACTAGATAAGCAAGACACACAATAACTCCTAATACACCACAACAAAGAAAAACAAACTAGATTTTAGATTGATTTAAGATTGCTGCCAGCTGGTCAGCCACACAGACACATAACTACAATCAAAACATTGCAGGAGAAGAAACAATTAAACCTTAATCAAAAGTGGTCATGGAGTTTCCAAAGTAAAACCAAAATAACAAAAAACCAAAAATAATAATAATGATAAAATGACAGGTGGGGCTTAATCAATCACACAAACCCAAATCTACTCCTAATTTATTTTTGTGCTTCGGCCTTGGCATGATTTATCAAAATCACTGACTGAAACCAAAAAAAAAAAAAAAAAAAAAAAAAATCTAACCAATAAAGGGACATGAATTTAAGCATGAAATGCCTCCACTGGGTTAGATGATTTGATAGACTAGTTGTAAAGTTTTTATTGTTAGTCAGAAATTCCATTTCTGTTTTGCCTTAATATGAATTACTTCTTGTGACATGATAGCAATGTTTCTTTGTTAAATACTGTACAAAAATTGCATTTTTTGGGAAAATCTGTCTAATAAACAGATTTTGTTTAATACTAACATTATATATCATATAGTAAGATATGTGCTGTCAAGGTAAAAACATGCTGAGCTATTCCCTAAACACAGTTTCATTTTTTGTGCCTTTTCTGTTTGGTAGCAAATGTCTTATTTGAATCCCTTGAGAAAAGTCTAAGACCCCTGCTTTGGGCTGTTTCATGCATTGCTTCAACAAAGTTTACATGAGTAAGCTAACTGAAAAGACCATTTATTTAAAATTCATTATGTATAGTAGTGTGAGAGAGGAAACATGGAGGAGGGAGATAATGATATATTTATTGATTTAGTTGATTTTAGTTATGCAAGCCAGAAGCCCCAGATTATGCAGCTGTTTGTTGGAATATACATAATAGTCTAGACTGTGCTAGAATGCTGCCAGGTGCTGCACAGCCCTCATTTAACTGTGAAATCGTTTCTCTGACCACCAAAAAGATGTCCCACCAAACATTTGTACCCAGCAGCCTAGATACTGATAATCCAGGCCTGTGAAAAATTATCATTTGTTTATAGAAATAATGAGTGAAAGAGCATAACCAAAAAATTAGGTAAATTAGGTAAATGAAACTCCTTATAGCACTGCAATCGAACGTCTTAGCACATTTTCCATCAATCAGCACAGGAATGAAAGTTTGTTATTCTTTGTGATTCTCGTTTACATTAGGCTTCTCTTTTCAGGAGTGCTAAAATGCTAAAACTCAAAAGTGAGAGATATGAACAACAGCAAAGCAGTCAAGCTGCTGTTTTCAAATTAGGTTAAAAAAAGACTAAAATTGAGATACTAGACACTGCCAGCATTGGACCTGTGCTATTCCTTTTGGGATACATAGTCTAAATAAAATTAAAGATAAATCCTGAAAATGGGAGGTGTGAGCAACGGTAAAGCAGTTCGGTAGCTGAACCAAAACACAATGCAATCAAGCAGAGGAATTAGGAGGCCACTGTGAATGGCACAAGCAGTTAAAAGCAGCTTTCACTTCTCAGAAATGTACTTGAATTTGAATTGTTTTTTGAAAAAAAAAAAAAGAAAAAAAAAAAACTCCTAGAAACTATTACAGTGTCTTGCAGATTCTGGTGACATGAAATATTTGCTGTTACTGATCAAAAATGACAATGGGATCATAACAGAAAAGCCCTGAAGGTCCAAGCAGCCGTCTGTTGAGCTGTCAAACGCAGACGCTGCATCATCAGGGCTAAATGAACAGATAATTCAGTTTTGTCTTACCGAGTTTACTGTGATGTGCCTTGTCTTTATGGGTGAAAGAGTTTTTTTTTTTTCCTGGCTGGATTCACAGAAACATGCAAATTTCTGGTATAGTCTCCGGCTAAGGGTATATCGGAGAGCTAATTTATTCACTGCTCATTGCCTTCCCCTTGCTGTTTTGCCAGTCTGCCACGCTCCACTGTTTCGTCTTGTTCTACTCTCTAAAGATGCCTAACATCTGCTCAGTGCGAGAGTGGCGCTGATGAACTCGTTTCCCCTCCACGGCGTGTTACCTGTGGATCAAACGATGCAGCCCTGGAACCCGGGGTCTGCAGGAGTCTTTTCGTCTTGGCTGTACGTGCTCATTTGTTTTCCGGCGTGCTTCTCTCTAAGTAGGCCAGTCGAAAGCGGAGGAACAGAACTCACATCCACTGCTGTTTTCATTCGCATTGCCACATAATAGCCTATTTATGTTTTTGTTGTGAAGGCTGTAGGGATAAACAGAACTAAGTGTAGGTGTTGCCGCCACTGTGGCAGGTAAACAGTGATTAATTTATTGCGCCCTGAGTGACATATCTCAGCCGAGGTTGTGCTGGATCTGGCAATATAAAATATGTGATGGTACTCGTCAAAAATGAAAATAATAATACTAGAGAGTATCTAAAAGCAGAAAGGCCTCGTAGAGAGTAGAAAATATCCAGTGCTGTGTCTGGACATTTGGGACCCTAAGTGGCATTCGACTTGAGGGTCCTTTACCCACCTCAAAGGTAATTCAAAAAGCATTATTAATTCATTCTCAACAGGTAGCTATCCTCTAGCTCACATTGATGGTCTTTTTCTGACCACAGAACCACTCTTGGCTGGTTATTTTTGGTTGCCGGCTCACTCTCAGGCTAGCAGTAACACAGAAGAGTGTAAAAAGCCCACCAGCACTGCTGCGCCTGATATAAGGTTTGGGAATGTTATGTCATAATGCAGTGTCATATGGGTGGTTTGATGTTTCGTCAGGGTTAGTCAGTCAAGGCTGGTTTAAAACAGTCCTTCCTTTCCTATCTACTTTCATTTAATCTGCCAGATTTGTAGCTCACAAAATACACTGGCATGGCTGACTAGCATGTGGATCCACCAGATCAGACAAAATCAAGTAAAGAGATAAGAAAAAACAGTTTTGCCTGACCATGAAGACGCAGAACTAGTCAAATAGCACGCAAGAAGCAGAGCCGTGACAGTGTCAAAAAAACATCAAACTCTTTTTAGACATTGAACATAAGTAACTGAATAAAACATTCATCATTTAGTGAAATTATCAAGATTTGTATCAGCTAGCTAACTCTTTTTAAACTCTGTGTTCCAATAGAAAGATATGATGTAAAATAAGTGTCAATATGACTTGTTGGGGTTTGTGGGGTGTGATATAATACAGCATATTTAATACTGACATCAGTTGATCAACTAGTTATTCTACCAGTGTTTGCCAAAAGGCTTTCTGTAGTGAAATATGCCAGTATTTGAGTAAAATGTGCCAGTGGTTCAGGGAAATATGGTAGCGAGTGGGGCAAATATGCCAGTGGCTGAGTGAAATATCCATTTATAAACTGTGTATAACCTGAAAAATTCTAAATTTGGCCCAATGAACAGACACTTCAACACAACACCAGCTAGGAAACAAGCCTGAGAATGAAAGAAGGATGAGGAGAGAAAAGGATATAGGTAGCTTATCCATGAATCCACATCTTCAATTTTATACATCTACTTTTGTTTGTCATGCCTTTGGGGCTAATTAAGATACACCCACTTTCATCTGATTCATTTTTACACAAGACACACATCCAAATCCACAATAAAACATCACTCTCAGACTCTTTGTAGTGAAAATAAATAATATCTAACTAAACCTGCCAATATGGTGGAAGGCTTCCATAATGCAGCATGGCATTATGTCAGTTCTCAAGCCCCATGCTTGCACCAGTGCCACACACACTACCATGTCATTTCTGAATGCCACCAAAAAATAACCTGGTCAGTGATCACATCAGTAATGAATGGGGTGGAGGGAAAGTTGGGCAAATTTTGAGGTTCCCCTGCAGATATTTTGCAGGTGTTCACCTATTAAAGTAAATATCTATTAAATGCATCAATAAATTAAATTCTATTAAATTAAATTCTATTATGACTAACCCTAACTTTAACCTTAACTTCGAGCCTAAACCTAAACACAACCTGATGCTGTTTCTAAACTTAATTTCACGAGGTAGTTTGTTAACAACGAAAGTATCTGTAGATAATCTATATGGGTCGCTCAAAATAAAGTGAAGTGAAAAAAAGTGAAAGTGAACCATTTGTCAGGCATGAACACACTACAGCACAGCACAGCACACAGTGTGAAATTGGTCCTCTACATTTAACCCACTAAGGGAAGCAGTGGACAGCTGACTGTGATACCTGGGGAGCAGTGTGTGGGGATGGTATCTTGCTCAAGGGTACCTCGGTGGTACCACTGGCAGTCTTGGGATTCGAACCCATGACCTTCTGATCCCAAGAGCACAGAAGCAAAGTTGAACAGATGAGAACAGATGAGAACACATGGGCTCATAACTTCATATTTGTGACTTTTCCCATGCAAAAAAAATTAAAATTATAATGACTTATTTAGCCATAAACTATTAACTTGTGCATAATTACAAAACAGCCTTTTGGGCCTTTCATACTTTTCCAATAGCTAAGTTGGATTCAGAGTGCATTTGCTAAATTTGTGGGATGCCGTGAGCCAAATGTGTGTTTAGCCAATCAGCAGATTGCTGGTGTCAGCAGATCACTAATACAGCAGGGAAACAGTTTGTAAAGGTGGGCCACATTAAAAGTTGTGGTTTGAGCTTACATGGATTTAGGATGACATCTTTGACATTGTGTAATCTATGTTCTGCTTGGGTTTACTGAGGGAAAGAAAAGTACCTTGCTCATCTGGTGGGGTACAACTGATTCTGCAGTCAAGAACAGCCATATGCGCACTCATTTGGGAACGCTTCGAGGCTGTTATACACAGGCAAATGCGAAGTCGACATGACCACAGTCTGCATTGTTGCCTCCCTCTGGATTCAGGGTACGATTTGTTAGCTCCTGGGATGCTGCCATGCATACTTATGCAATGGCCTCTCTTATTTATTTCAAACTCGGAGAAAAGTTTACATTTTACAGCTCATTAATCAAAAGCAGGAGAGGTCCAAAGGTCCATAGACTTGGCGCTCTGGCGACTAATTAACTTAGAACTGAGTAACTTTTTCCTAACCGCTATAGAACGAGGCTTACATCTTTAGCTGTTGGCTCTCCGTGCTGCGACGACAGCGTTCTTGTGGAATCCTGATCTTTTCTGCCATATAATGAAGATAGGGAGAGTTAAATAAATAATGCGGGACGTGATGGGTCACATTACATAAGGAACACTATATGTCTCTGAATGGTAATGTCGGGTCCACTTTGCCACAGGCAGGTATTCCTCATTCAGGTGGTAGATGGAGGCCTGTTCCTTGTCTTTTATTATTTCAGGTGTGTGTGTGTGTGTGTACGTGTGTGTGTGTGTGTGTGTGTCTGTGTGTTTGTGTGTGAATATATAAAAAATATATGTGAAAAGAGGATAAAGGCATGGCCCAATTTTTTTTTCCATCTCAGACAACAGAGAGGAGGACAAATCATAACATAAACAGAAATAACATAGATGCGGTTTCTGTCCCACCTCCCACTTTACATTAAATGTCTCTACTCACTGTGTAGTAACACATTAACAATGCATGTGATAATGGTATAGCTGGTGGTGTAATGGCAATAACTACTGGTGATGCATTCATTGCTGTGTACATTACAATAGTAGAGCTATGTAATTAGACATGTGTATTAACTTTGTTTTTTACATGTAATTACATGTAATTATATAGGATACACTTATGTAATTACATGAGTAAAAACTGAAGTTAATGCATGTTTACATAAGGTGTACTACTGTACTCTATCTGTAATAGTGGCTACTTCACCAGTAGTTACATATATATATACACACATGCACACACATTGTTTTGCTTGTACATAGTGTTCCTTAAGTATGTGATACATTTTCAATACATGCAACTATCCACGAAAGTCCTGGGTTTGATTCACAACCAATGATACTTGCATGGTCTCCCCATGTGTGTGTTGGTTAGGTTTTTTTCCCACAGTCCAAAGAAGTGCACGTTAGGTAAAATGGAGATGTGATATTGCCCCTTGGTGTAAATGTGTGTCTTTCGTGCAATAGACTGGTGACCTGTCCTGGGTGTTTCTTTGTCTTTTGTTGTGTGAGCACTCCCCAGTACCTTGGTTATGATAAGTGTCTTGGATGATAATAACAAACTATCAAGGGAACATTCACCTGCATTTGAGCATTCATTTGTACATTTACTCACAGTGTCTTTTGAGCCTACTGTAAGTCTTAAAATAGGTAACACTTGATAAAACAATAACCTATTAGCGTGCAATTAATCCGAAGATCTTATTAACACATTCATTTGTAACATTTCTTCACTTGCTTACAATGTTTTTATTTAGCAGCACGTCATTAATTCATTATTAATTGCTCACTAATAGTTCATTAAATATTGAGAAACTGATCCTAAACTAATCTTGCCACCACCTTTACTCTTTTAGTAAAAAGATGCATGTTTTTGCTGTGCTTCTTTGAGTATGAGCACCTGGCATCGCTGCTGAAACCACTAGTTCTCCTTGTGGTTCATCAATAAACCATGTTCATCTGTTCCTCAAAGATACCAACATAACAACAGCCACAAACACACATACACCCCATAGCTATTATTGGAATATGATGTGTTTACTGACTAGTGTGCAGCTCATAACATCATGCGCTTATTCCAAGAAAGGATCAGAGAAGCTACATTTTTTCTCTTTACTGTCAGTGTATTTAATACCGTTTCTTTAATTATGCGATATTGTGCTAATAACCTATTTACAACCCACTAAATTAATAAATATAAGTTTTTAAATGCTTTTAGAGTTTTTAATTTGCCCATATTTTCTGACATTTCTAAAAACGCCTCTATTTACATCAAACTGTTTTGCAATGCAGTTACTACCTGCTGTGTATACATGCATCAATGTAAGCATGCAGATGCTTACATTTCCACATGAGCATAATCAAATGCATTCAAATACCTAATTACAGCTACTAATATATTCCTGTTAATAATCCACGTTCAAATTAAGTTCCATTTGCAATACATAATTATATTTACTTGCAAATAAAAAAGCCTCATAATCACCTACTGCGTTAATTAAAATACTTGAAATGAGTATATAGTCAAAATAGTGAGATAGAAAGTAAACAGAATGCGGAATGAGGCGGGCACCGCTAGTTAGGGTCGGGTTCGGTTCTTGCTCATGAGTGCTACAGTGCCGACTTGTCAAACAGCATCATAAAAAAAAGAAAATAAAAAACCTCTGCAGGAGAAGCAAGAACACTGGCTGACTCAGCACTGCTCCCGTACATTATTAGAACTTTCCATATTTCTCACCCTGTGGCCGCTGGATCAGATAAGCCACGAAATGGGTATTGGAAGGCTGATTTTCTCCATAAAAAAGTTTGCATTTCAATGAGATAAAAAAACAGGGCCCTCCATGATACTCATTCACTTTTGTCCCCACTTGTGATGTCCTTTAAGATCCTAGAGATACTGTTGTGATGTGGAGCAAATTTTGAGTTTAATTTCTAAAACATAGACGAACTTAAGCATAATAGATTTAATAGATACATTTGTAATGCACAATTGTCTAGTAACAATTATTATTTTGCTGTACTATCTTGGTCTGCTGAAGCATTAAGATTGCCCTTCCCTGGAAGTAAGTGGGCTAGCCCAAACCCTGAAAAACAGGTGTGGCCCAATACTTTTGTCCATATAGTGTATGTAGTATAAACATAATAAATTACATAGGGTCATGATGATTTTCATTCTGTGTTCACATATTCAAGTTTGTACATTTAACTTTTTCCTTTTCCTTGTATCAATGTCAGTTAACAACAAACAGATGTCCAAAATCTAAATGACCAAATCTTATCTTCCATCCTCATTACTTTCCACAGGGAGGGTCCAGAACAACTGTCTCACTGTCTGGTACGGGAACTTTATCATCTCAGGACCCTGCAGCAGACTGGGAGGACAGCTGAGAAGATCATTAGGGACTCTAAGCACCACTGAGACTTTCCACCCTAAGCACTGCATTCACAAAGGCTGCAGCATTGTGGACAACCACTTCCACCCCTCTAATGGACTCTTTAAGGTACGATCCGTTTCACCAGCACCAGTCTCAGCAATAGCTTCTTCCCAAATAGTGGTTAAATTACTGAACTCACTACTGCCACCGAACATTCACCTCAATCTTGACCCCTTGGCCAAAGGTTACTCCTATTTACTTACACCCACCACATATCAACTTTTATTCTCTAAATTCTTTGAATAAGAGACTTTTAGAGCAATATCTCTGTATGCTTGACAATTGTTTGTGCTAGTTCTTCTGTACAAATGTTTTTTTTTTTACTTTTTACTGGTATTTTCTTCCTTATTTAATCATGCGCAGTTCCATCCACTAGGTAGAACTCCTCCAACCACCAGTACTGGACGGTGAAGGCTAGCATGTTCTTCCCTTGACTTTTTTCAAACTGCCGCTAATGCACCTTCATTGAACAGCTGAAGAAGTATGTACTTAGTGAGCTACAAGAAAGAAATAATTAATGTCAAATGCCAACCATAATGGCAATCTCTACCAATTGTATTAAGCCATTTGTTCACAGGTGTTCATGAGGGAAAGTTAAAATTAGTGTGTGCACCTGGAATGTTGGAATATCCAAGCCAGGCGTATGGAGAGAACAGGTTGCTTTCCCATCAGTGAGGCTTTACAGATCTGACACGTGACATTTTTTTTCCGAATTTATGCCTGACCTTGTTTTCCTTTCCCCAGTCACAAATCCACGCCTTATATCAACCAACTATAGAGACCAACATACACAAAGCTGTCTTTCTGCATGGTGCCAACAAGGATCTGAGCCATGTGCTCGATCAATAGAAGTCAAGTTGATAAAATACTGTAGGCAGCCCTTAAGACAGCATCAAGTGCAGGGAATTCATTTCAGAGGATGCTAGAGTCTGAGACTGAGAGCATTACGACAAATTAGTTTAGATTGACACGGTTGGTGGTCTGCCTCTGAATGACGCACAACCAATTTGAATCCTCTTAATGTGGATAAAATATTACTTTCTGCAGAAACAAGATGGAGAAATTGCTTACTGCTCAAACCATATGTCGCTCCCCCCCTTCACTTTTAAAAATCCAGCTAGGCGTCAGGCCCTATTATTAAGAGGTCCACAAGTAGTCAGTAAATTCACAGACGCTTAATCATTGAGTTGACCTTGGAAACAGATTCGGTACAGAAATGAATGTCTATTTATGGTCTGCCAGGGCAGAAATTATTCAGGGAAGATGTGCAGGCTGCACAAAGTGGAAAGCCTTTGTTGCGGCAGTCAGCAATTATTGTGTCTATGATTCAAACTCAAGTTGCAATTCAAGCCCATATAATCACCAAAGGAATCTTCTGACCACCGACTGCATCCCCCTAGAATGCTGCCATTGTTGTAACAAAGGCCACTGTTTCAGCCTCTGCTGAGAGACAAACCTCAATTAAACAAAGTGCATTTGGGATCATTGATATGGTTTGCCAATACTTTTTGATCCATATTATACATTATATCTATTCAGGTTGCCAAAGTCAATATTTGGCGCCTCCGATCTGAAGAAGAAGAAAATAGTCAAGTCAAGTCAAGTAGAGTTTTATTGTCATCCCAGCCATATACATTTAGTACACAGTGAGACGAAATATCGTCCTCCTGGACCGTAGGTGCAACATACAACACAACACACTCAAAAGACAGATCGACAATGAGGGTAAAAAAGGGGGGAATTAATTATAATTAAACCTATATATGTATAAATATATCTCTGAATGTACAATACCTAAAAAATTAAATAAAATATAAAAAATAAAAATATAAAATACTATGGAGGGACACAACAAGGAGACTATAACAATACAGTATTGTATACAGGCTCAAAATAGAGATGAAACGTAGGAACAACCACAAATGCAGTTCACAGCAGCATAAAAAATGAATTGTATTTACTTAAATGTACTAATGTAAGACTGCTGGTGGCTTTGAACATCCCCTGGCTCTTTTTATAAATGACATTTTTTACTGTTATCCATGCTTTAGCTGCAGTTATTTAACAAGTGAAGAGCCCCTCAAGGCCTTCTCTGCCCTTACTTCTTTTTTTATTTCATAGATTCATCTATGAATCAGTCATGCTTATTGTTTTTTAAGCTTTTTGTATTGTAGTATTACACTTATTTCATTTTTGCATTTTGTTTGGAAATAAAAAGGGTTGAAGTCTTCCAAAACAGGAAATTGTTCAACCATGGTTTTTTCCCCTCTGGTATTTAAGCAGACACAGCCAAGATAGCTTTTTTATCTGTTATGACTTCCGTATTTAATTAAGGAAGGCATTGCAAGTTAGAATAAAGACTGCCATAATAAAACTGAAGAAGTAACAATGGCATCAAATTTGATTTCTGGTGGAAGGGACAATTTTATGTGAAAAAAATGTAAAGGGAATGCTAAAGTGCTACATATAAGGTAAAACTGCATCACAATATCGCCACATGTTGTAGGGTTTATTAAGGTCTTGTTATATGTTTGTCTTGTTATTTGTTAATGGCCAAATTAGAAACTTCTGAAGGATTCATTCATTACACCTTATGCCTTAACCTGAAAGTCTGTCACATGAAAACTACTAACAAACTTGTTAAGAGCTTGTTCTGCTAATTATTAAGGATGAATTAGCATCTAAATGACATCAGTGCATTATTAACATTTTGCTCCTACAGGTCA
Source organism: Brycinus macrolepidotus (assembly GCA_037974445.1). Lineage (NCBI taxonomy): Eukaryota > Metazoa > Chordata > Actinopteri > Characiformes > Alestidae > Brycinus > Brycinus macrolepidotus. Next base: position 13,676 of record JBBPCZ010011944.1, read on the forward strand.
TAATGTCATATGACTTATGGAGTTTAGTGCTTTTGAGCCATTAAGAGTTTAATAAGTCACTGATACTGTAAAAAAAACACTTTACACATACACTACACTTAAATCCCCAACATGTGCTCTTTAAATGAGGTGATACTAGTAAAATAAATGTTACATTTTTTCATGCTTGTATTGTAACTACTGTCTACAGTTATTGTGATGAGTTTACTCTAAACTGTACACTTCTGATATAAACCCAGGCACTAGTGTGTCTTATGAAACACATGAAGTAATCTGCTTTGTTTACTGGGTTTCTTAAGGGGGTTAAATGACAATGATGGCAGGTATACATGTTTGCTAACTAGTCTTGATAACCAGGCTACATCTAAAATCAACCTTTTTTGAAGTAATCTTGTATAATAATCTCATCATTGTAGCTTCTGTGACCTCAGTTGTCTATAAGTAGCTGATAGTGCTGAATGTTTCAGTATTAGACATGTGAAGCTACGTGTGATAGCTTTCATTTGATCAAAGTATGAGTTCAAGGGCATTAGCTGCAAACATTAAACAAAGTGACAGAGCTAAATGTATATTCATTTATTTGCCTGTGATTTTGACTGTGAACTGTGTAAGGCATGAATGCTTATACATTTACATTAATTTGCAATAAAAATATATAATATGCAGTATCTCACCGAGTCCTAAATGAAGGTTCTCTAATCTGACTATGAAAATACATTCAAATGTAATTTATATTTGTTCCAACTCTCAGAAAATAAGTCAACTCCTCTCTTTCCTTATCTGACATAACTTTACAGCACATCTGTCTCCTGGCATTTCTGGGATCAAATCAAAAACTGGAATATTTTGATTAAAAATGCATAAATAAATACATTTATGCTTAGGCATTATATTAATAGATATTATTGTTTTTCAGTTTAACTTTGTGTTATTGCAGTACTTGGAATTGAAAACACAGATGGTTATTTAACAGATGATTATCTGTAAAATACTGTTTGGGCCACCCCTACCAATCAGAGAGCAGTCGAGTAGAGGTGGTTTGTTTTCCTGTGGAGGAGACTTTTTTTTTTTTTTTTTGCAGAATCAGATTCATATGGATCAAACATATAGAGCTGAACCACTCGCCACCGCCACTGATGCTGGGTTGTTTACACTGCAAGAGAGACTCTACTGTCAATCATTATGCAATCTGCTCTGCCCACATGGTTCTTATCAGACAGCAACTCAGATTTGGAGCACTTCATACCTATTTCTATAGAAGCTGTGTGCATATATATATATATATATATATATATATGTGTGTGTGTGTGTGTGTGTGTGTGTGTGTGTGTGTGTGTGTGTAT
>JBBPCZ010012029.1:0-15015 GCA_037974445.1 Brycinus macrolepidotus
ATGCTGATAGACTCCTACCCAAAAAGACTGAATGCTGTAATTAAATCAAAAGGTGCTTCAACAAAGTATTAGTTCAAAGGTGTGCACACTTATGCAACCAGCTTATTGCTCAGAACATTTCAGGAGGTGGTCAGAGGTAGATTTGAGCCACGTTATAGCACTGTAAATACTTCCGTCTCTCCAAGATGCATTCGACAGTCCCCGGTACTATTCTGCTTATGGATGAGACCACCCTTGAGGTTTGTCGCCACTAAGGGAGTACTCACACAAGGCTATCCGTAGCATGCCTAAGCACATATGACCCCCAAAGTCCAGTTTGTTTGGCTAGTGTGATCATTTCATATCGTGCCCAGGCATGCTTGAGGAGATGGGGCTGGGGATAGAACTTATTGTGACTGCCCCTTTTAACAAACATGGCAGCAAAGGGATGACAGTCTCATTTTCTTGTGTATCGTGTTTACGGCCGGGTGTGTCTGTGAAAGAGGTGGGACTAGGATGCATGTGAAGAAGGCCAGTTAGCAGAGGCAGTGTGATGCTCTGGGCAATGTTCTGCTGGGAAACTTTGGGTCCTGGCTTTCATGTTGATGTTACTTTGACACCAACCACCTACCTAAACATTGTTGCAGATCAAGTACACCACTTCATGGCCACAGTATGCCGTAATGGCAGTGGCCTCTTTCAACAGGATAATGGAAAAATTGTTCAGGAATGGTTTGAGGAACATGACAAAGAGTTCAAGGTGTTGACTCCAAATTTTCCCCTAATTTCGGTCCCAGTTGAAAAATATAGGGGATGTACTGGACAAGCTAGTCCAATCCATGGATCCCACCTTGCGACCTAAAGCACACCTTCAGAGGTCTTGTGAAGTTCACGCCTTGATGGGTCATGACAAGGATGCGTTTAGTATAATATATTCTTTCAAAACTTTTAAAAACCAAGGGGTCAGTCAGAAGGGCAGGACAGCCCTGGGGAACCTTTAAAGAGAAGTCTCCCATTTCACCCCCTACACTCGGGCAGACCAGCAGCTGGCAAAGTCATCTACTTCACAGCCCAGCAGACACAAAACCAGAACACTGAACTAATGCTGAGGTCAAATCTGAACCTGACTGCCTGTGTGTGGTCCGAAGCGGAAATGTTAGGACATCTCTCCCCTGCTGAAAGTTTGGTTTGCTGTTCCACCCAAATAACATGGAAAAGCATTTACGTTTCTGCTACTTTCAGGCAGAACACAATGTGGGAATGCAGTCTGGGATAAGAGTGTGTGTGTGTGTGAGAGAGAGAGAGAGAGAGAGAGAGAGAATGTGACAAAGGCCCACTGTTTCCTACTCTACACCTCCCTATACTGAGTCCTTGGAACTTTTTTTCCACTTTGTTCTTTCCCCTCTCCCTATCCCACCATCACACTTTTCCCTCGTTATTATTCTGGGCCCAAAACTGACATGACAGTTTTTACGCCATGGACAAATCACGTTAAATAAAATTCCATGTTAAGCAAGAAAGCACATAAAAAGGACTACCTAACTTTTAGGGCGGGAAAATAGGGAATTCCACCTAAAATCTCTGAATAAAATTATCAGTACGTAATTAAAGTCATTTATAGTGGTTGGGTGCAAAATGCACCACTGTGGAGTAACCTACTGAGTCAGAATTGGTCAACAGTAGTGGTAATAGGAACCAAAAGTCAGAAGTGCTTAATGCCTCTAAAAGCTACCTCACATTCCAGTAAGTGATTAAATAAACTTAGTTTAGGCCAAAAAGCATTTTACGTGGTTAACTGCTTTGATCTTTAATCTCGAATGAGTACCTGAATACTCACTCTCAAAATCACACTTTCATTTCATAATTAACCATAATTATAATAATGTTCAATAGACAGCAACAAATATGGAACAGATACACTTCCATTTTACTCAATATTTTAGTCCACATTTATGCCATCTTTGAGTCTACTGTATAAGGTCTTGAACTATATTTTAAAAATATTTTGCTAAATTATGACCTTGTTGCCCTGCTCTAGACTAATGGTGTGTAAAAGCCACTTTTTTATGACACTAACAGCAGTAAAATCTTGTGATTGTGACTATAAGCAGATCTGCTGAATGTGCTGTCCATTTTTTCCAGTTTTAAATTATTAAAATTATTAAAGAACAGAAGAAAAGGAGGTGATTTATTTCTACTTTTCAGACCGACCCTTCATTAAATGGTTATGAATACCTTGCCTTATGCCTGAGACATTGTTTTATAATAGTTTTGAGATTTCATTTTCCCTAATCCATTTGTGGCCAAGAGATACATGCAGGTCACTGTAAGGCATAATACAGTACCTAAAATTGATAGTTCATTTCACTTTCTTCAAAGAATGCACGTGTGAATGTGTGTGCTCGTGTGTGTGACCCCCATAGTGCCATTTGGCAGCAGGGGGTGCTTGGTAATGAGCCGGTTGTCTGGATAATGAGAACAGTCTTTCTCTGATTTGATCTGGGCTAATCCAGGTCAGAGAGAAATGACCTGTGTGTTTGTGTGTGTCTAAAACTTGTCTAAACCTTACTGTAGGGTTATGGCATTTCTGCTGGATATGCAGTTGCTTTTGCTCTGCGTCCATTTTGTTATTTATTTGGAGATTTAAACATTCCTATGGAGACTAACCACACCACCTATTAAAGGCTGCCTTCTTGTCTATGCTCTGCAAATACATTCCACTCAAATTAAATGATATGTGATAAGTCCAGTGACCTTTATAAACAGGCTATGGCTACGATAAAATAGCCACCTGTATGAAAACGCACACACACCCATTGTTAAGTTTAAAACAACCTGAACTTTAGTGAGTCTGCTTGGAAGATGACGCATGTTTATTTTAAATCCACCAGAGTGAGTAGAGCGAACAGAGAAGCTAAAACTTCTTCAAGGATCTCAGTTGGAGGTTTGCAGAAGATTAGCATTTTAGGGAAACCAATTCTCCAAAATTACAATTAGATGCCGCTTCCATACCAACAAGCTATTTGTATTTATATGAATCTCTTGGAGCTGTCTGGATGACTTTGCTTGGCCAGTGCAGGCTTTCTGCAGACTGTCCTTTACAGCTCACTTATTGGAAGATCCTTTTCCTATATAGCTGTTAAATTCTGGAACAGCAGAATATTATTGGAATATTAAAGAAGATAGGTTTTAAAAATCCATGTACACACACACACACACACACACACACACACACACACAGCCTCACCTGCAGCAGAATCCTATTTCCATCATAATCCTCTGTCTGCCAGCGTATGTCGCTGATTGGTGTACAAGGATGGGGCAGCAGTGGTACGAGCCCGCCCACATCCCTCACGCGTATCTCCATTATGGCGCATTCTGTGGAGACGGGGTTCTGTCCCGGTGGCAGCCGTTTGAAAGATAACTGAATTTCAGTGTCACGGTTGGAGTACACAACACAAAAGCAAAAGTCCTCCTTCCTCTGGGCAAGCCTGCGATGCAGCAGCAGCCTGTACAGCTGCACCTGCTCGCTGTAGGTTTCATATCGACAGTATATGGTGAAGCGGACAATTTCCTTGCCGTAGTGGACCTGGCGGAGAGCCCAGAGCGGTGTGCCAGGGGCAAGAATGAAGAAGTCCTGGCTGGCAGACAAGAGGGGCAAAAGGCCACGTCCGTTTACTCGCTCTGTGTGGTGGTAACGCCATGGCGGTCGTCTCAGCTGACTATGGAGGCACTCCTGGCCCTCCTCACCTCCATACTCCTCCTGCAGGAAGAGGATAACGGCCAGGGCTGGCTGGGGCACAGGGGCACCTGTGGGGTGCGGCAGTCGGTGCTTGGATCTCCTGGGTGGCCCAGCCGCACGCTCAGACACTCTGAAGAGAGATAGCTCTGGGTGGAGCCAGGACAGGACTTGATCAGCAGCACGCTGGAGCGTCCTAGCTTGACCTGGGTCTGCGATGATATGAATGGACACAAGGAAGGGATCTTGTAGGTCCCCCATGGAAAAATCACCTTGATAGAGAAAAAAAACAGAACACCGACTTGAGGGAAAAAAAATGAAAAAGAGGTTTTATGATGAACTGTGTTACTGACACCAATGACATGAATGAAAAAAACAACCACTGCTTGTCCTCTTAATATGTTTCTCCTTCCTTACATGTACATATACATGCAAAATACATGTTCTTACTTCATTAGCAAAAATGCCTTTAAATTATCTTAAAAAGTTGAGGTTAATTAATATGAAGTTAATGAAGGTCTACTGACCATCTCAGAGTTCTTTTTTACTTTCCAGACATGTTGCTCCTGAACACTGCACACACTTTTGTATCTTCATGAATTTATGAGACACAAATATTTGAAATCTAGTCATAGACTTATTTTTTATCTTAAAATCACACAGGAAAATGGTGCACTTTATTAAGTTATTAATACCTGCTATGCATGAAAATGTTAAGAATTATACACTGAACTAGAAAAAAATAGTGGCCAATCTGTGCCCATTTTTGGCTTGTTATTTAACAGTTAGTTCCAAAGACACAACTGGACTGGATGAGAAGTGTTTTAGGCCGAGTTCTGCCGTGTGATGCAACAATAACAGGGCACTACAAAATATAAGAAACATCTGGGCTGATTTTTCATCAGGCTTGGACCAGGTCCAGATTTGTTTCCTAATGAGAGATTTTTATGATTTTGTGCTGTGTCTGTTCTCTCTTTTTCTCTCAATCCCACAGGAGCTCTGTGCGAGCATGTACCCTCTCTCATGTGTTCTCCATTTTATTTTTGCTTTTGTGCACTCTGGAGTTTGTTCAAAATAACTTCACAGTTTAAGGAGCTGGTAAATGTGTTGGGATTGTGGAAATATAACGATAATATAGAAATAATAACTTTAGCACAGGGAGACCAGATGAAGTGAAAGTGAATCATATGTGAACACACCACAGCACACAGTGTGAACAGCATGAAATTCTTCTATTCACCAAGTGAAGCAGCAGGCAGCCAGGAACACAGTGCCCGGGGAGCAGTGTGTGGGGACGGTACCTTGCTCAAGCGTACCTCAGTGGTGCCACTAGCAGTCTTGGGATTCAAACCCACAACCTTCTGATCACAGGGCCAACCCCCTAACCACTAGGCCACCAGCTGCCACTGAAACCAGATGCTGGTTTCTGCCAGGTAGAATCAACAGTTCCAAAAAAATACACTGATAATAAACACTGAATATATAACACAAATACTGTGAGTGTATTATACATATGTAGAATACCAGTTTATTCCAGCAGGACATTTTCTATCGCTCAGCTCAAGCAATTAGTAACTAAGTAAATCTTTAAAACCTTGTCTGTGATGATCCATCTCTGTTAGTATGTTTAAAATTTAGCAGTACCAATCGGGCTGTGTCTCGAAGCTGCTGTATGGGCCGGGTTGGGGGCTTTAATTTCCTACACAAGCAGCCCTTCGTATCTACCCAATGCCATTATTTGTGATAACAGCACTTTTAAAAAAAAAAATAACTATATGATTCCACTAAGCCTCTGCTAAGAAATGACTCACTTTGCACCATTACAGTCTACTTCAGCACATACCAAAACAGAAAATAAATATATTAGACAATTTTTATAAGATACCAGCAGCCCCTTTAGTCAGATTCTGAAGATAAGTGTAACAGCAGGCCTGCATCAAATTTCTTGAACTTTTCCTCGCCCAACAACAAGCTTTTCGGTGGGTAGTCAAGAGTGGAACAACTAAACTGTAGTTTACAATTTGGTAAACAAAATGGTTTACAAATGCTTTACATTCAGTTTAAATCTGGTAAAACTGGGGACTTTCATGGCTTCATGGCCCTACCTATAACACAAAAGGATATTGCAAATATTAAAACTTATTTGACACAATGTTCTGCTTTGCTTTACTGTTTTTTATTCCTTTTATTTTACAGAACTGCTGTGAGTTATTATGTCACGGCTGTGAGTCAGTCACAAGCATTGAGGACAACGGTGACGCACTCCCTCTTGTGTTCTACTGCCTAAATGAACATCTAGGGAAAACAAAAAGATTTATAGAGTAAATTTGACTCCAGAATTGTTATGTGTTCACACTGAAGCATACCAGATGTTCCAAACTTTCTTTGCCTTTCAGTGTGCTATTCAAGACTGAATTTTGTTATTTGGTAAAATATGGTAATGTATTAAGATAAATATAATGCTTAATGTTTATGAAAATAAGTCATATATCCAGCGGATCAGAAACCCACATACAAGAAAAGGGACAAAAATGGACGCGCGAGTTCTAGGGGGATGAATGGAGTCTTTTCAGCGTTCTCCTGTGTTCTGTAATCAAGCTGTGTGCTGGGCACGGCAGACTCATTAGTTGCATTAGCAGGTCGTTAGTGACCCCAAAGGAATGCTGTGGCTTCGCTGGACAAATGAGTAAGTAAGGTGTGCCTTTCTACTGAACGCCTGGTCCACACCGACTGTCAAAAACATGCACTCACACAAAGAGGCATCCACAGCTCATTTACTGACAGACTTTCATCTATGTCGTATGTCGAGTTTAACAGATTAAACCCTACCGTTTTAATATGTCACTGATATATATGTCAGGGAAACTGCTGAATTAACAGAATGTTTTTCTGTATCCCATTCTAAACAGAAGCAAGAAAACTTCTTTTTCTACTGTGTTTTTTAAAAATATCATATCATAGCAAATGTTTTTGTTTTCTCCAGTCAAACTGACCTAGTGGCAATTCTCTGTCTTAAGACGAATACATTTTTACACTGCAAAAACAAAAAAGTAAAGGATCAGGAGGGTTTGGAAGGACCATGTTCAATCATTACAAATCAACAATGACACATAAGAAGTAATAAGAAATGCCCATTTTAGCTGCTTGTTTCTAAAAAATTTCTTTCTGAAGCCTTTCACTTTTAATAGCAGTGTTAAATATATTCTCTTCATTATAAAAGGTGGTATGAGAGAGGCGAGAGCTATTTAGATTTTTGACTTCACGGCCATGCGTAATGGTAAGTACTTCTTCTAATTCCCTCTTTCGTCCACTTCTTTTTCTTTTTTCTACTTGACTCCCTCCGGGGACTTGTCCCACTTTGTTTGTTGTTTAAGGTTGAGGGCATGGCGGGGCGAGGGAACGCTACGCTCTTACAAGCTTACACACACAAATTCACACAAAAACAGACATTCCGTAGTACTCTTTCAAATGTTACTCTCACTGCCTTCCCTTAATGCTGAAATTTAAAGTGGGCAAAATGAAAATGCCATCACTGTTATTACTGTGACATCACAAAATGCCTCCTTCATGCGTCATAATGCGTAAGAAATGCCTCACAAATAAGACCCACTATAAACAACCACTATGTAAATTAGCCCTCAGACCAGTCACAATAATATTTACAACTTGCTGGAAGCATTTTATCCCATCACAATTCTAGGTGAATGTTTCTGTAGGTGTTTGGATGAATCCAGGTATACATGTAACAAAAGAGTAGCCTCATTTTCATTTTGCATCATTCTGACCTAATCATGCCACTATTGACCATTAGTGAATTTCAATTGTAATAGGTAGCAATATTATCAAAGTGATTTATTATTTTATTCAGTTTTTCTCTCACTTTAGTAATGGCCGGTTCCCACCTACTGGAACTCCCTTGATCACACAGTGCTGCTATCGCATGATCATTTGGGCTCCTGATCACAGACAGCATCATGGGAATTCAAACTCATAATATACTTTAGACACTTGTGCCACTTGAAAGTACGAATACTGTTACTCTGACCTGTTATTTTAATTATGACCTATTTCACTGGATATTTTTGCAAATTAAAATAATATTTATTAATGGAAACAGTCATGTGTTATATCTGAAGAGCTGTGTACATTTACTGCATACACCCATCAGCCATAACATTAAAACCACCTGCCTAATACTGGATGGGAGCCCCTGTGCTGCCAAAACAGCTTTCACCTGTTAAGGCATGGACTTCACAAGACCACTGAAGGTGTGTGGTGAAGGATGTACTTGGTCATAACCAATATTTAGGTAGGTGGTACATGCCATGCCAAGGTTTCCCAGCAGAACACTGCCCAGGGCATCACACTGCCTCTGCTGGCTTGCTTTCTTCCCATAGTACGCCCGGGTGTCATCTCTTCTCCAGGTAAGAAACGCACACACATCCAACTGTCCACATAATGTCAAAGAAAATGTGATTCATCAGACCAGGCCATGTTCTTCCATTGCTCCGTGGTCCATTTCTGATGCTTACATCCCATGACCCTGTTGCCAGTTCACCAGATGTCCTTGTGGTAGATACTAACCAACTGAATACTTGGGAATATCTCACAAGACCTGCTGTTTTGGAGGTGCTCTGACCCAAACGTCTAACCATCACCACTGGTCCACCTGAGTTGTTCAGATCCTTACACTTGCCCATTTTTCTGCTTTCAACACATCAACTTCAAGAGCTGAATGTTCACTTGCTGCCCAATATATCCCACGCCTTGACAGGTGCTACTGTAATGAGATAATCAACACTATTCCATTCACCTGTCAGTGATTTTAATGTTGTGGCTGATCGGTGTATAGCTTCACTCTTCTAAAAAATTCCATGAATGGAAATAAGTTTAATGGATTAACTGCATCTGCAAAATGTAAGAAAGAAATAATAAATAACACTATTTGATCTTGGGGTATGCATTCATATGGGCTTAACACACACACTGACACACACACACATATACACATATACATTTTATAATTACACAAGATGTGTATAGTTCAATTTATTCTGTTTTCTTCAAATTTTAAACATATTCACTTGTACAAACAAAAGCAGACATTCTTAAAAGCTGATTTGACCTCAGATGCACATTGAGACTGACATAAAGAAGTTTAAACATGGATATAACCCTGGTGCTGAAAAGCAATTAGGTTTAATTGCTAGTGTTTAGTACTTGGAGTTTACCTAAAACCAGGATGGGGGAGTGGGTGTCTATTCCCCAGCCTTATCCGTAAGAAGCCACAGGGCAGAGTGAGTGTGACTAAGCCCTTAAGCTTCCTTTTTAGAGGAATCAACTATATAGTGTACACACTCAGAAACACACTTTAAAAACTTTTTCCTCTGAGCGAAATAATCACAGGGACTAAATTCTTGGAGAACCACTTTCAAATCCATTTTTCAAACGTTCTTCTTTTCAAAAGTGGTCGTTCTTTGGCATTGCTCAAAGGACCCTTTGCTGCATGAGAGTACATTAGAAAATGTATTGTAGTAATTAATTTTTATTTTAAATGGTGTGGCTAACCATCTATTTGGACTATGTTGCCAGCTAGGTAGCTTTTGAATTCCAATTTCTTAATTGAAACAATGCAAAATCCTGGTTGGTTAGTCCTGTTTCCGAACAGAGCAGCTAGGAGCCAATAAAACGTAACTGAACACAGTAACACATCTGATGTCACACACCTGATGACTCTCAAAGAAAGAGGGGGTTAAATATACAGACTGTTAATGATGAACTTATGGACATTTTAGTACAATCTTTGTGCAAAACAACACATTATTGCACAAATTAGAGGGAAATGTATGTTGTCTGATCCTGTACATTACTGCACTGTGGCATATAGCTGCCTATACTTTTGTGGTCTTGTGGTGTTTCTGTTTTAGTTCTGTGTTGTTCCATGGTCCTGGACTAACACTGTTTCATTTCACTATGTACTGTGTAAAGTGTCCATTTGTCACCACAGCACGAAATTCTTCTCCGTATTTAACCCATTCACCAAGTGAAGCAGAAGGCAGCCAGGAACACAGCGCCCGGGGAGCAGTGTGTGTGCCACTAGCAGTCCTTGGATTCGAACCCACAACCTTCTGATTGCAGGGGCAACTCCCTAACCACTAGGCCACCAGCTTACCCCATTTACTGTGTGCATTTGGTTGAAATGACAATAAATACCTACTTCACTTGACCTGACTTGACATGCGATCACCTGCACTTTGTGTGCTTTTCATATATTTATGTTAACGCCCATTTAGAACGGTCACCAAATATTTTGTTAAAACCCAGATTCCCCAACCACCCAGCTGTGCCTCTTGTTGGGTCTAGGAATCACTGATGTTCACTTATATAATCTTGGCTTTGCACAGGCCATCAGAGGAAAAAAAACAGAGAAAGGAAAATTCTCTCACATTTATTATTATTATGACACAGTGCAGGGAAAATCGGGATGACACAATGGAATTTTCCATTTCCTGTTTCATCCTCTCTTCCACTAAAGAGACACCTCCAGCCAGCTTTCGACAGGTACTTTGACAGTGAACAGACTTCAGAATACACACTTCGTACAGTATTTCTCTGCTTGTTTCAATGAGCTACGAGTGAGAAATAATAATCGAAACCACATGCTTTTGTAAGCATTGGTGATAACTGTGACCTCTCTGGATTAACAGAGGTCATAAACATTATTATATTATATATTATATCCACCTCATCATTCCACTGACCGGTGATGGAGACTCTGCAATCACATAATAAAAGGCAAAGGGAAAAAATGTTTATGTAATGCAACCTCTATACAATTCATCATGCATTTTACATTCAACAAATTATCTAACATTGCTGAAAATTCAGGGATGCTGGAAGGTGGTTTAAATTAGGGGTTATTTTGAGTAGTTGCAGTTTAACAATCCTAAAAATTAGGGTGCAGCACCCTCAGCATATGCACTTCCTGCATCCCTGTTGAAATTACTAGGATTTTGGTCATAGAATAACATTTTAAGCAAGCAAACAAATGCACAGGAACATATTTCAGCCTCCAGTGACCTCTTATGTTAGTCTCAGTGAGCATTTGTTTCTGGCATTGAAAATGAGCCTTTGAATACTCGTGCTTGGTCCGAAACTGCTACACAGCATCTAAGACCAACAGCAAAGGTTGAAGCAGCATTGTAGAGCTGCAGTTTTGGTAATCTTATCATCACCTGGGATTTATGCCCTCTACAGGTCATAAATTAAAGACTTTCTATTTAAAATGTAGATTTAAAATGTAGACGCCTCTTTAAAATGTAGATGTCAGTATCTACACTTCTATCTGCCTTTTGTGCTGTCATGACATGGGTAATTAGTATTTGTAAACGTAATTCAAATGTATATGTGTATATGAGTAACTCCGCTTCTGAAGGCACAAACCTATGAGCAGATAAATTCTTGTGCTTATCTCATAATGCACTCAAGTCACCTAAGACTTTTTTGAATATTTAATTTTTAATTTTTATTATTTGAGGAAAAATCTTTGTTACAGAAAATAACTAGTGAAAGTCTTAGTTGGGTTATGGATGATAATTTGTACTAGTGCAAACATCAGCTGCCTTAATAATTTCAACTATAAATGCTCTTTGCTATCAGCCCTTCTAAAAGATTCAGGCTGCCATTACTGGGCTGCTGAACTAATGTCACCTTCACCTTTTTTAAGTGGACTAAGCTCACCCACAACTCCCTCAATATTTTAGTGTTTGTGGCATGAAAGGCAGAAACTGGCTTAGCAGTCAACAGAGCAGAAAAAAGGTTTACTGTGGCCCAGTGGTCAGCTTTGCTGCTTCAAAGTTCACCATCCAAAGTAACGTCTGGTAATAGCTGCCTAAAATTCACCAAATTGTCTTAATAGTGAGGATTCAAATACTAATACTAAACTGATAGAGTTAATTATGCAATTATGTGCATATCCTACATGGCTGTGTTTTTAGTGTCATGCACAAGTGTCACTACTGGGTTTAAAATGGTCACCAAGTAAAACTATCCAGTAAAGAGCAGCGCTGTGGTCAGATTATGAAGGGATAGAGGATACTAATACACATACAGTTAACACCACAGAGCCTCAAACATCTGTACCTGCACAATACACAATGCCATGCGACTACCATGTCAGTGTCACTGGTGTACTGAGAGCAGTTCATTACCTAAATTTGCTGTGGTCTTCAGGTAGTCAGGTTACACTATTGGATGGGGTAGAGGGGGGGTGATAAAATGTTCAGCAACAGATGGGCTACATTCAGTAACTGTAAACCTACCAAATACACCTATGTGGCAACAGTACAAGTAACTGAGCTGCTACTACATCACAAAACTAGACTCTCAAATCCCAAGTCAAGACGATTAAAAGCAATGAACATTTAAAAAACCCAAAAAAATTATAGCTAAAGATGATACAGTAATTAAATGATTTTTGGGATTATGTTTTGAAACCTCTGTATCCACACGCAACCTTCAATCACCCCTACAGGGTTAAACTAAACTTTAACTAATTTAGTCACCAACCAATAGAAATCAAAACGATCACAGTAAACAAAGTTTATAGAAAACAGCAAAATGGGAATTTTAACTGCAGGATCAAATACAGTGAGTTTGTTTTGACTGACATGAGAAAACTAGGAGTTAGCCTGTTAAATGATCTCAGCAAGACTGAAGTTTATATGCTGAGTGAGGTCTTACTGAATTTTGCTGGTTTCCAACTTATGGAGGCAAACTTGAACACTCACACCTTCTCACTTGGCCTCCAAAATAAACTAAGCAAAGCGTAACCACAGTTACTGACGAAGGTCATGAAAATCAATTGGTTGAATCACTAATGCTTACATCAGGAAACAAATGCATCCATAAAAACGCCTCTCTATACTTCCTCTGGTCCTTGAGATTGATTTTGGTCCTTGAATTCTAATCAAGGCTCAAGTCAAAAGTTCGAGTCATTGGTCTTCAAGCAAAACTTGAGTAAATTTAGTTGTTTTTGATTTTCTCAAGTCATGAAATTCGTGACTTGGCACTCACATGCTGTTCAGTGCAGAAATAATCTAGCCTTCTTCACTCTGTCTGCACTTCTTTCTTTCCTCCTTCCATCTCTCAAACATGTAAAATAACCTTGAGAGTAGGTGTGCAACTGGGACTGTTTTTATCTGGCTGCTTCCTGAGCTGCCTCTGACAGGAGAGCTTTTGCTGCTGACCAGATTAAAGTGCTAATATCGGACATAATCCCCCCCAAGGTAGAACATTCACTGGGCCTGATGCAAAATCAGGAAATTGTCAGACTAATACACATAGTTATGGGTGCAAGGTATACATTTATAATGAACGAGAAGGCATCTAATCACAAATGGTACTAACTGCTGTAGAAACCAGTTTATCAGCCTGACAATCACACAATCCAAGCGCAGCATGATCTCAATGAATCAGGCAAATTATCTTTAAATGTTTAAAAACATGACAAGTAATTGGGGTAAAAACAAAATGGACAAAACAATATGCTCCCACTTGTGGAGAATGTTCAGACTGCTGAACGTGGCTGTTTAACAACATTTACATTTATGGCATTTAGCAGCCGCTTTTATCCAAAGCGACTTCCATTCCCTAACTACAGGGGACAGTCTCCCTGGAGCAACTTGGGGTTAAGGGTCCTGCTCAGGAACCCAGTGGTGGTATGCTGAAGGTAGGATTCAAACCCATGACCTCTTGGTCCAGAGACAAGTATCCTACCCACTAGGCTGCCACCACCACCCACCAACAATGGATACCATGTTTTAAATGAGTAATTCATTTCATGACATCGCAATACGTGCAACACAAAATTTAGTCATGCTACATTTAGAAAAAAGGCTATGAGAAAAAAAAGGTTCCATAATGTATTATAAGATTTTGAGAAAAAGTGAATATACAAGGCACTCTTTATTTTTCACTGAATTCACTTAGTTTTTAATTTAATCATGATATAATAAAGCCTTTTTATTTCAATATAGAGTGTATATTCATTTTTTGTCATGTTTTTAATCCCACTCCAACGCCAAAAAGGTTTTTGGACAGCAGAATTTAAAAAAAAACATAATGAATGTGTATCCTGATTTTGAACAGATGGCAACCTAAGACAAGACAGCTTAATTGATACTTTTCTTCTGAAACATGTCTATGAGTAGGAGCTTTTATTTATTTACAACACACAGACTATATTTAGGCTGTTAGGCTAAATACTGCTTAAAAGAACCTTGGAGGAAGGCATGAGCTGAGAAAGCATGGTGCAGGCCTAGACCCCTAAAAGTGAAGACCCCTGCCCATGGTGAAAGGACTGTATGGACTGAGAGAAGAAGAAGCCTGATGTTATGGACAATTCAAATTTGGGGCTATTTTTCAGCTTTCAGCGAAGGGTTTTAAACAGACTACATTATAACTACTCAGGGTCAATTATACAGGCTTATTATAAAGTATTATATTAGTTATATAAGATGCAGGGCTCACAGAAAGTGTTACTGGGCTGGCCTTAAATCTGCTACTTGTTACTACACAGTTATTATACGCTCTGTTTTTTTTTACAGTCTCTCTATAACTTTTTTTTTATCACATTTCTAAAACTACCATCAATACTCATGTCATACTTAAATTTAGCACGATAGTCTGTATTTTCTGTAACCGCTTAATCCTCACTAGGGTCGCGGGTACCCGGAGCCCATCCCAGGGTCTACGGGCGCGAGGCAGGGATTCACCCTGAATCCCACCGCAGAATCTGCCTAATTCCTTTTTGCTAAATAAAGACACAACCTAATCAAAAATTAATTTTGTAAATTGTTACACTCCTACAAATAATCAGGGGGCCAGTTGAGTTAAAGACAGTGTGGATTTACTTACTGCTTGCAGAAGACATTGGACTGTAGTCTGACCTAGAGAGGGAAAGAGGAAAAAACACTGTTATGTGGTTTGTGCTTCAACATTTCATTTCAAAGGAAGGACCTTCATCTGGATAAATGCTGAATGCTGTGTGGGAGTGTAGTAAAGGAAGGTCAAACACATCCACACACCCACACACCCACCCACCCACACACACACACACAGAGCACTCTAAAAAACCACACACACACACACACAGCACTCTAAAACACCACACACACACACACACACAGAGCAGTCTAAAAGACCACACACACACACAGAACTCTAAAGGACCGCACACACACAGACACACACACACAGAGCACTCTAAAAGAACACACACACACACAGCACTCTAA
>JBBPCZ010012070.1:0-15012 GCA_037974445.1 Brycinus macrolepidotus
GCGATGTGAAAGACTCATTGCCAGTTATCGCAAATGCTTAATTGCAGTTGTTGCTGCTAAGGGTGGCACAACCAGTTTTTAGGTTTAGGGGGCAATTACGTTTTCACATAGGGCCATGTAGGTTTGGATAGTTTTTTTCCTTAATAAATAAAATCATTACTTAAAAACAGCATTTTGTGTTTACTTGGGTTATCTTTGTGTAATATTTAAATTTGTTTGATATATCTGAAACATTTGTGACAAACATGCAAAAAAATGAGAAATCAGGAAGGGGGCAAATACTTTTTCCCAGCACTGTAGCTCGAAAGTAAATGTAATTCAGTGTGTAACTGACTGTGGAATGAGTGATGTGAGGAATGTAGCGACGTTCAGGGGAATCGTTAGGCCTGAGTGTCTGAGACTACAGCCCCAAATGTTTTAAAAAAGTCTCGGATATCAAGCAGAACTGAATCTGTTCTGTCATTCTGATCGTTCTGATGCACACTGATTGGAAATTACACCCCTTCAACAAAATAATTAAATCTTTAACCCCTGTCAACCAACCCCCCCCCCTCCCATGTCAACAGTATACTTACATCTCAACCAACCATCAACAAAATAGTTACATCTCTCTCCCTGTCATCAAAATAGTTACATCTCTACCCCCATCAACACAACAGTTTAATCTCTATGCCCCCCCAACAAAGCAGTTACATCTCTACCCCCCATCAACAAAATAGTTACATCTCTCCCCATCAACAAAATAGTTACATTTCTACCCCTCATCAACAAAATAGTTACATACCCCCACACCCCCCACCCCCACCCCCCATCAGCAAAACAGTTACCTCTCTACCCCCCCCCTCAAAAAAAAAGTTACATCTCTCCCCAATCAACAAAATATTTACATCTCTACCCCCATCAACAAAACAGTGAATAATATGCTTTAATTTCTTTTGACAACAGGGGACTTCCTTATGGAATTCTTCAAACTGTGCAATCGGAAGGAGTCTACTGATGAGATTCTGGGAAAGAATTCAGTAGACGAGGAAAGCAAAGGTCAGTCTTCGGACCCAAAACAGGTCACTTGGCATGCTTGGTGTTTTTGTCATAAATGTTGTTATAACCAAAACCAAAACTCACTTTATTATACATTGAAATTTTTATTCACATTACAATGTCTAGACATCCCTGTCACATATTTTAACATCAGTTTAATAGCTGACATTGGGTCAACATTTCAAGAAGAGGTGGATTATGCAGTATTAATTCCAGTAAGATCCCATTACACTTAAGTGCATTAAGTACCGCAGAGAGTAATTCTATGAATTAAAAATACTGAATATTACAGTTGTTAAGGTGTGACCAAAGTCATTCAGTGGTTTATTGTAAAGAAACTTACCAATGGGTTATTTGTCTGTTTTATAATTGTGTTAAAAAAGAAGGGGTCATGATGTCTACCCACAAATATAGACCATTTTAATTACTGTCCACACATCAGCTGAGTGTTTATATGTAATGCTGATGATGGTAAAATTGTTATGAATCTATTTCTAAGAAATCAAAAATGCTAATTTGCTTCTATTTGTTAGTTAAAAATGGAAATGCAAATAATGCAATAATTATGAAAAAGTGAATGCAGTAATGTATTTTGAAAGAACTTAAGAAAACTTTAAACAATCTTTAAAAAATGTCTTCTTCATCATGCAGTGTTTTCGTAATCATTTTGTGTCATTTTGAGGGAACTTTTAGAGGCATTAAAACGCATCAGATGTCTGGTTCCATTCACCACCATTATGAACGATTCTGACTCTTAAGTTTCCTTACAACAGAGCAGTACAGTACAGTACAGTGTTTGAAAGATGTGAGATCTTGTTATGACTGTGTCGATATGCAAAAACACTACACGGTCTCTGGACATCTTTTTTGGTAATGTTTAGGCTCTTATGAATCTCATTGGTTAATCAGCAATGGAATGTATGTATATGCTTTTAGAATGTGTATTTTATGTTTGTTGCAGAAAACACTGACATCACGCAAGCACTGTCCAAACTGACCGAGCCCACGACCGTCCCCATCCCCAAACTGTCCGTGTCCAACATGGTACACAGCGCCCGCAAACGCATCCGCAGACACCGCCGCCTCGACCAGTCTCCTCTAAGCAACGACGTGCTCAACTCCATCCTTCTGGTGAGGGCCACACATACACACATACACACACGTGTATCAGCAATCGGGCTACAACTAGGGATTATTTTCCTCAGCTATTAAGCTGTTGGCTGTCAGCAGTCACACTACTGTGCTCATTAAGTTTTCGTTTCCAAAGCTAAAACGTTGTTTAATATCCAGTGTATTGTGCGTGTATTCAGATTTTTGATCGATTGATATGGGGCCGAGTATTGATTCTACTTTTGTGGTCAAGTCGCCTCTGTAATGTATGAGTTGCCTTAAAGGTGTGTAGCGGAGAGAGAGAGTCTCAGAGCAAGTATTGTGATATCACAGAATCGACAAAAACAAATCAGTCTTTGTGAACCTAAAGAGACAGCAGGCTCATAAACAGTCTTTAAGGCACTGAAGGTCAGTTATAAAAAGACACGTGTTTGTTGTGGTTACATTAATAATAATCAGCTTGTGAATGTGGCCCACCCATTTTTGGGCGAGAGCGGTTCACTCCACCCATTTTCCTCCATCCTTAACCATAAATGGCTTGGTAATACACAGCAAGTTAATTCCCTCCTCCATGGTTCAGTGGTAAAGCGTGGCACGCTGAATAAAGAGATTAAAAAAGGCACCCGTTCGATACCCTGCTGTAAGCAGAATTGATTTTTTTGACACAAACTTTTTTTTAAAAAAACTAAGTGATAGTGATCATTTGGTCATATGTGAACACACCACAACACACAGTGTGAACAGCACGAAATTCTTCCTCTGCATTTAACCCATTCACCAAGTGAAGCAGCGGGCAGCCAGGAACACGGCGCCCGGGGAGCAGTGTGTGGGGACGGTACCTTGCTCAAGGGTACCTCAGAGGTGCCTAACAGTCTTGGGAATCGAACCCACGACTTCCTGATCGCAGGGTGAATGCCTTAACCACTAGGCTACACGCTGCCCCGCAATAAAAGAAATGTTTGGGTTTCTCCAAACACCGGTTTATAGCCCACTCTCTCATTTTCTGTAACTGCTTAATCCTCACTAGTGTCGCAGGTACCCGGGGTCAATGGGCGTGAGGCAGGGACACACCCTGGGTGGAGTGCCAGCCCACTGCAACTGGTTCTTCTTTAGTTTTTCCCCTTGTATCCCCATCATTGAAATTTACAGTTGTGCTCTTCTCCTAGTGATTTGAAATGAAATCTCAACCCCAAATGTGTTTGAATGACCATGTTTAGCAAATAAACATAACATTTTGGTGTCATTTCACCAGAAATGTTATGAAAACTAACTCTTAATGTAGTTAGTCTTTGTAAGTGTGCACGTAAGGCTTTGTCTGTCGTCTTGAAAGGTTTATGCGTGTGTCATGGAGCCGTACGAATGTTGTCCCGTGGAGTGTTATGGTATTTCTAATTTCAAAATTTTCGAAACTTTACACATCATATTTTGTAAAAGCAAGACTTGAAGATGAGTGCTGAAATACTACCAGTGTTCTTTGAGGGCAGTAATGACAAGGCTGGAGACATGATGTGGCTCTTTACAGGTATATAGACCACAAACTAAAAACATTCAAATTCGTTCAGTGTGTTTTTGTTGATTTTACAGTAAAATGTGAAAAAGTATGTGTATTTCCATATTAATTTAATCTTAAAGATCGCAAATGTGTGTGTGAAAGATTGATATTACTCAAGCTGAGATTGTGATGAGGCAGAGCATATAGATCACTTGATAACATTTACATTTACATTTAGTAGACGCTTTTTATCCAAAGCGACTTCCATTCCCTAACTACAGGGGGCAGTCTCCCTGGAGCAACTTGGGGTTAAGGGTCTTGCTCAGAGACCCAGTAGTGGTATGCCGAAGGTAGGATTTGAACCCATGACCTCTTGGTCCAGAGGCGAGTATCCTACCCACTAGGCCACCACCACCCCTGATAATGCAACTGTTGCAGTAGGCAACTGTTTTTCTACACCCCCAAAAATGCCTGTCTGTATTTTTTAGTTTATATTTAATGTAATCATCATGCTCATTTTCTTTAAACTCTGCAAGTATTGTAGCATTGTTATATCATTACTAAGTCTTTGGCACATAGGTGTTAAATTCTTAAAATGACTTATGGAAAGTCGTCCTATTAGGACCCTGTGGTATCCAGGTAAATACCAAACAAGCCCTCCAATTGGTTAGGACTTGAAGTGAAGGAGCTGAAGTGAAGACCTTACACCTACAATTAAAAATACACTTTGATTTACAATGCATGGGACCAGCTTGGTTGAGGAAAAAACTCATTCCAGATCTTCTTTAAGTCTTAAATACATTGCTGACTGTGAATACAAGCAGAGCTCCAACTACGTTTCAGCCAGAAAACAGCCGCAACAGTTCTGTGCAAGGGCTCTTTACTTTAAAACCTATATGTTAATGTCTGTTAGGAGGTTCAAACAAACACGCAATGTCTTCTACAAGCTTTAAATGAATGTATACGAACTTGTACTTTGATGAAAAATTGCAGCGTTTAAGATCTAATTTCCGAAAAGGCTGTAAATATGAACAAAATATTCAATCTCACTCATAGAATAATTGGAACAAAGACTTTGAGGAGCAAAAGAATGCAATAAAAAGAGAATTAGAATCTTAGAGCAGGAAAATTGTCCACAGTCCATGGTGTATTGGAGCAGGCTGGAGGTTTGGCTTTTCTAACCTAGTTTTAATATGTAAGGTTTGTCTGGGGACCTTCAATATTAAAACTAGCTTAAAGGAATTCAGTTAATTCAGCAGAAGGAGTTCTCAATCTCCGCACCTTTCAGAGAGGAAAGCGGGGAGCCTTATGCCGCTCACTGCAATTCAAATGTTCTCCCATAGTCTTGCTCCATGAGCCTCACCGCTGAGTAGCCTGCATATACGATATGTCATTAAGTCTTTAATTTTGCTTCTGCACCTGACTTTTCATCATAACTATGTATTAAGGACAATAATAATTAACAGCAGAATTAAAGGCAGAACTAATTCAAACACTGTTCAAGCAAACCTCATGAGAAGGTTGCTGGAGGGTAACTGGTTGTGTCCTGTCGGGTCTTATGCAGCACTTGAGGCTATGAGCCAATTCAGGTCACTTTCGGACAGAATGTTTTTGGACTTGGGTCAGTTTGGGACTCAAAAACATGATGTTCTTCTGTTAGACCTAGACCTACTATATACTATATTCTATATTCTATATACTATATTCTATCGTTTAGCACTTGAATGCCGATTGTCACTTATCACTACTTGTCAATATTACTCAAGTACTACTCATATAACATATTCCTAAACACTATAATATACTCCTGACCAGTGTTTGTGTTAATAACATACAATAACACTCCTAACCACTATTTGTGTTACTAGTAATTCACTTAACTGTAAGTTATTTATCTATAGTATTTATACCCTAGGATTTGTGTATTTTGCATAGTCTATTTCATACTGAGTTTTTTCTGCAGAGTTTTTATTGGACTTATTTAGACTTTATATTGTTCTTGTCTCTGTGTGTCTGAGTAGTCGTAACATATGCAGTTTCCATCGGGATCTATAAAGTTTTCTGATTGTGATTCTGAATATCATGAGTTTTTAACGTCTTTATTGGTCTGAAGTCCAGTGGGGTCAGTAAACACAGTCCTGTTCAAAAGACTGGAATCAAAGATCTGTTTAATAAGTACTTATAGTGTAGATTGAAATTACCAGAAGATATTTTATAGAATAAATGTTTTTATTCCATACTTTGAGTTATTTGGGAATACCAGTACATGATTAGTTAATTAATGACAAACTGTAATTATTTGTGGTAGATGTCTTAAAATTACATTTCCCCATCTCCCCAATGGAAAACTAATCTCATCCGAATAGCACTTAAGATTTCTTAATTGTCCACAGCTGGCTACAGATTAGGTGAAATTAATAGATCTGACAGCCTTGTCTAAAAACTGGATTTCAATTATCCCCCTTTCGTCACTTTGAAAACTGCACTTTTTGAACTAGTCTTAGAATTTTGTTCTGATCACTTCAAAGTTGGTCTTGAAATTACCTGTAACAACAACTGTCAAAAACAACAATTATTAAAAAAAAAAAAAGTTGTCTTTTTGTGCACCATAATTGCCACATAAGAATTATTATTGTTCTATTAATTATTAATTAATTAATTAATTATATGAATTATTAATCATTATTAATTATTCTGTTATTAACAAAACTACTTAAGCTCAAACAATATTTAGTCTGTTCATTACAGTGTTCATTACACTGGTTTTGCAACCACGCAATCAAACTTTGCATTTTCTTGCGGAAATATAATGTTTTCTGTAAGATATGTTAGAAATTGAGCTGCCTTCCTGGCATAAGTCAAAGTAAACTTTGTCATCTTAACTTTATAAACATATACAAGGAGACAAGATAGCTTGGCTCCAGATTTTACAGAGTACAAAAATACACATAGAGTGCACATAAATAAATGAAGTATAAATATGAACTCGAAACTAGAAGTAAAAATGTGCAATTTAGTATAAAAAGTATTTTTAACATCCAAAAATTGTGCAAATGTTTCATCAGAGAGTTAAAAAAATAGAATTCTGGAATGTAATTATGTGTGCATTATATGTGCATGAGATCAGCAGCAGTTTAATATAAGTATACAGTATGTAATGCTCAATAAAAGCATAAAATAAAGCCTTAAGACTGTGTAAGTCATTATTCTGTTCTGAATCACATTTATTTTTATTGCGTTAACACAAAGCCACTAATATTCCTGTCATTGTGTTGCACTATTACTTATTGTCTATCTTTTTAGTTTCTTTTTTATCTTTTTTGTCTATTGTCTTATTATCTTTTATTCTTTCTTGTTTCACTGAGCATGCTAATGACACAAGAATTGCCCACAAAATAAAAAAAGTTCTTTCTTATCTTAAAGTACTAGAAGCATAGTAGACTTGTTTTATGTGTATTTTCAACAAAATGGATTTATATGCAAAATAAGCTTGTAAATAATTGAAAAGTGACTCAAGACTTTTGAACTGAAGTATACCAACTTTCAGTACCCCACACTCATGTCATGTTTAAGCCACACCCATTAATTTCCCGCCCTAGTGGTCGTTGCACTTGTCCAAGAAATGTATTACAGTCAACCAAAAACAAAAGCAAGGAAGTTGTGTGTGGTTTTCTTTTTTCAGAAGAGAAAGTTAATGAATGTCTTTGATTGCTGATGCTCCACCACAGTGTAGCAGTAAGAGAGTTTCATATCTGCTGCAATGTGGTCATTGTCTTCCTAACTCTTCTGTTAAACGCATATCAAAGCAAACAGCCTACTGTGGATTTAGCAGAGACGGAACCACGATGCTGCTCCTCCGAGCTGACATGGCATGTTTTTGTGTAATTAGCCTAAAGAGCTTAATGTTTTATTCATCAGCCATCGACTCAATCTCATTGGGCCAGAGGCTCGGTGGTGACTCATCGATGAATAAAACATTGACGCGTTTGGTGGAGGGTGTTTGTACATTTACATAGTGTAGTTTACAGGCAAAGTCAGCGAGAGGGACTCCAGCACTTAGGGGATTGGAGGTGCGAGAAAATGAATGTGAGTTTTGCTAATGAGTCTTTTTTTATGCCAGGGACCAATTAAGAGTTGATTAGTTGGGCAAAACTAATTGTGCCTGTGTTTGCAAGAGTGGAGGATTAGAATTGTCACAAAGTCACAGGAACAGTCTTGGAGAGCATTTCGCTTGCGTGTTACGCCATTTTACTTACAATAGCCTCCTTTTAATTTGGAATATACTTGAAAAAATTGCATGGTGCTTGAGTAAAGAGGATACACTGACTGTGTGTTTGTGTGTATGTGTGTGCAGTATCTCTTTCCAGATTCAGCTCCGGATAAGTCAGACTCTAATGAAGCCAAAGCAGCTCAGTCCAACTTTGGGGGGAAGAATAACCAGGATAAAGAAACAGAGGACTACGTAAGTCCCCCCTTGGAACCTAAAATGCTGGTCCTTTCTCAATTAAAAAAACCCACAAAAATGAACAAAATAGGAACATTTTGGAATCGATACCAATTTTAAAGTCAGTCGGAAATAATAATTGATCTTTTATATCATGTTAATTTATGCCCCTGGTCATTTTGGGTCATATTCATAATTTATCATAAAGAAAAATAAAAAGCTTTTGACAGACTTAACATTGACCAGTCATCACAAAACTACTTTTTTTAACTACTTACTGGGCGTGACTTTTTTCCAGCATTTTAACCAAGGATATGTAGTACCTATTTCCGCTTACAGACGTGAAACTGTATTTAAATAATCCTTCTTTCGGCAGATTGAAAACAGCTCTTTTTAAACTAGTTATAGTCATAGGTCAGCAATTATCTGTGGAAAAAAAAATTTTTGTCCACCAAATTATTGTGGCCTAAACAAGTTAGCTAGTAAGTTCACAAGCAAAGTCTGATTATCTCGAAATTTAAAACACTTTTTTGAGATTTAGATGAGGCACACAAAATTTGAACCATGTTGGCCCTTTAGGGGCGCTACAGTGACTTAAAAGCATTTAAAACATTCCAAAATTGTGTGTTTACATGGTGTTTAGGGGACATTTCTCCATAAAGCTATTTAGAAGTAGTAGTTAGATGCAGTCCCTATTTCTACACTTTATTAATGTTCATGTATTGACAGCAGGAAATAAAACCGTATTGGGTATTAGCATTGGCCCAAAGTTTCCATCCCTCAGAGTAATAATACAAAGGCTCTAAATACAGTACTTTAGACATATTAACATCAAAGCATCTTCTTTATCTTCTCTCTCCAGAACCTGTTTAACCTCCTCAAGTCGGCTCCTTCCGATAGTCTGACCTACCGTCTGGCTCTGTGCATCTGCTTGGTGAACTTCTACCATGGTGGAGTGAGGGCAGTGGCCCACCTTTGGCAGGAGTTTGTGCTTGAGATGCGCTATCGCTGGGAGGGCAATTTCCTTATCTATGGGTAAAGCACAATCATTTTCAGAGAATAATTTTTATTGTTAACCTTTTGAACGTAAGTGGCACAGATCCACGCTGTAAGGGCAACAGATGGTAAATTGTCATCATAGGACAAAACAACTACTTATATGGAAGTTCCCCCGGTTTGTGGTGATGCTCGAGGTGTCAGACGTCATGCTGAGCTTTGTTTGGTGTTCCTACATCATGTAGAAGTTATTGTGATAAAAACACATAATAATAACTGCTTCTGGGGTTTTAAAAAAAGACGTCACATGCAAATGACCAAAAATGCCAAAATTTATTTAGTTTTAGATCTTAGAAACAAAAAAAAAACACAAGATCTTTGAACTTGGGAGAGCTTTTAGGATAGTTTCTGCCCACAAGTGGAAGGGGAAAACCCACAGTGGGAGGGGGAGAACGGTGAGCGTGTAGGAAAGCAGTTTTAGACTGCTATTTGTTGAAATTAGATTTTACTAATACGCTCTGAATTCTAAGGGTTTATTTCTTTGTCTTTTTTGAGTGCTAATTCTATTTGCTATCTGCTCCCGAGAACCCGGCAGACCATGTGCTGATTATCACTGTGGAGAAATTTATACCATAGACCTGTTAAACAAATTTGTGTTGCTTTCACATACATATGCATCGATCAGCTTCAGCGTTCAAACCACAAGATCTCTGAAGGTGTGCTGTGTTATCTGTACCAAGACGTTACAGCAGATCCTTTAATTCCTGTAAGTTATGAAGTGGGGCATCCATGAATCAGATTTGTCCAGTACGTCCCTCAGCTGTTCCATCAGACTGAAAAATTCGAAACTTGGAGGCACCTCTTTACCTTGTTCCTCAAACCGTTTCTGAACAATATTTACATTGTGGTAGAACTCATTATCCTGCTAAAGGAGGCCACTGACAGTAGAGAATACCTTCACCATGAAGGGGTGTACTTAGTCTGCAACAATATTTAGGTTTTACATATCAAAGTAACTTCCACATGAATGCAGGACTCAAGGTTTCCCAGCAGAACATTGCTTTCTTTCCTTATTCTATCCTGGTGCCATGTCTCCTCCATTTAAGCTACACACACGCACAGCCGTCCACATGATGCAAAATGAGAATGTGATTCATTAGACCACACCATCTTTGTCCATCGCTTCATGGTCCAGTTCTGATAATGTCCAGTTTAGGTACTTTCGGAGGTGGACAGGGGTCAGCATGGGCATTCTGATTAGTCTGCAGCTACACAGACCTATATGCAGCAGTTGGGCACTGCACAGTGTTCTGACCCCTTTATGTCAGAGCAGCATGCACTTTTTCAGCTATTTGTTCTATAGCAGCTCTTCTGTGAGATCAGAACAGGTGGGGTGTCCTTCACTCCTCACGACCATCAATGAGCCTTGGGTCCATATGACCCTGGCGCTGGTTTATACTTCATTGGAGCCATTTTAGTACGTACTGACTACTGCACACCAGGAACCTCCCACAAGACCTGCCTTGTTGGAGATGTTCAGCCGTCTAGTGATAATTATTGGGCACATGTCGAAGTGTCTCATCCTTACACTCATTTTCCCTGCTTCCAACATCAGCATCACCTGACCGTTCATTTGCTGCTTGATATATCCCACCTCTTGACAGGTGCCATGATGCCAAGATAATCTAAGTTATTCACTTCACCTATCAGTTCAGTGGTTTTAATGTTATTATAGTAATACATATTTATAAATGTATGTGTTTCATAACAGAACAAAAGCCTTTGTCTGAATACCTGCAACAATAGTTCTGCGCTAACTTATAGTTAATGAGTTTAGCTCCTGCTGATTCTCCTGCAGACTTTTATTGCAACCCCACATCTCTAATCACATCCACCTGATTCTCCTAGTCAGATTCTCCTGAAGGTTTTATCAACTCAAGGTGTGTTAAATTAGGAGTTTGTAAAGAATTAAAAAATAAACTTGTCAGCGGAAGGTTGTGAATGCTTTTCTGAAGTAAACTGCAGAAAAAGTGAAGAGAAATCTATAATGCAGGAAAACATAAAAAAAAAATTGACATTTTCATTGTGTAAAACCATTCATTTTACAAGAACATTTGGTTAATCTAGGAAAACTTCAGTTTGCACTGTTGGGAAAGAGGTGGGGGTGATAAAGCCCAAGCCCTTTTTACACAGGGTCTGAATTTTACACAAGATAAATGTTATGAAAATGTACTCATTAACATTAAAGGCATATTTTGAGTTTTACCTCATGGTTGCTCCTGTGTTTTGAAGAAGCACATTATACACGCCACACTGCAGAGCTTAGTCTCCTGTGAGATGATGAACTTAACCGAATGCTTTGGCTTTCATTTGTCATTTCCAATTTATCAGCAAAAAAGCAGGAAACTTATCTTACCTCTCCAAAAAAAGAAGCTAAAAACATTCCTTGGAAAAACTGAGTCTCCTGAAAGAATGAAAGGTGTAATAAAGGCTCTGATGTTACATTTAGTTTTTAAGGTTTTGGTGTTAATTTTCTGTTTAATTTTTTTTTGCTTTTCGACACTGAAAAATGCATCTTAATGGCAGTTTTAACTGGAAATTGAATTGATTTCTGACTTTTGTACAGTTCTGTATCTCAGTCAGGCCAGTTACAAGCCAGCAACTCTCTAAAACTATAGTGGAAATGGAATAGAATCTTGTGGCCACATCAAGACCAAAATGTAAAGTACTTTGCTTGACTGACAGACAGATGGTGATCCAAAAGTCCAAAGACTTCAGCACTCGAATCCTCATCAACACAAGCCTTAGGCGGTCCACACTCCGGCCTTACCCATCTTTATCTCTTCATCCCGTCTCAGCTGTAAACAACGCTAACCTTATACTGCACAATATCTTGGCAAATGTAATGATTAATTCCTGCGGTGTGCCAGTAGCATCAGGCTGCTGCGGTGAGGCACACTTTGCCGAGCGTCTTCAGGGGGAAGGCTGCACCTGTCCCACTCATTGATAAAGTGGCTGGAGAAACAATACCCAGCCCAGAGACGCTCGCTCCCTCCAGCGCTTGCTCCTGCCATGTCATTGTGTGCAAATGAGAGATGCCATTTGCATCCATGAATGGTTCGTCCCTGTCGATGAAGTGTCTGTTTGCACAAAGAATACCTCAGTGGATGTGAGGAATAGGCCCATTGTGGTATGAATTGTCGGTGTATTAATGGTTTATCAGCAGAGTGTCTGCTAATGTCTTTTTGTTCTCTTTTGGTATTTTCAGATTGGCTTCTGGACCACCTGATCTCAGATGTTGCCTCCTTCACCAAAAACTCCAGGTAAACAGTCACAATTTGTCGCAGGTTCTTGTTCTTATTCTTCTTCTTCTTCTTAAATGTACACAATTGGGGCTAAGGGGTCCTGAATGGCATTAGTGTCTGAAGGATCCATCCACACATATTTGTATATTTTTGAAAAATACTCTCTTCATTTTGGCCTTCATTTTGATTTCATTACACCCCTAAATGATTTCTAGTTTATCTTTTTCCAGTGCAGTGTTTTTGAATCTTTGAGCAGCTCAACAGTTCTTTATTCTTTTAAGTTCTACAACAAGAGAGAGAAGTGTGTTATCACAAATAACGTCATGGCTGTCATTTGGTCATAGATCATCACAGGGACATGTTGTTTGTGATTACGCATGAGTATTCTATTGCAAAAGAAATTATACAAGGTATTCAGTGTCTGTTTTGTATGCTGAAGTAGAAAAATACTAACGGTTATCTGCAGTATAAACTGGTGCTTGGCAGAATAATACTATTTTTGTGAAAAGATGCCATTGTAGAACACTTCTCAACCAATCAGCATGTGCTCTTGGAACTAACTGTTATGTAATTGACAAGATTCTGTGTGTGATTGGTGTAGTGTGGTGGGTAATAACGCTGCCCTCAGTGCACACCATGTTACACCAAAGAGAGCATCTGTCAAATGCATAAATGTACGGATAAACCTTATAGCTGCATTGCAAAACTCCATTTCCCTGACTGATCAACTACATTCAGGGTCAGGGGGAAATTGTGTACAAGGGTTTGCGTGGACTAGTGGACTATAGCTCCACTTCTTGACACTGTGAGCAACAGTCGATTGCTTGAACCTAGTCCCTGAAATACAACAGTGGTAAAATTACAGTGAACAGGTAGGAGGAGCATCCAGAAATCATATTTTCTGCTAAAGACAAAACTCAGAGTACTTTTTAGTGTGGGAATACTACACAAGATGAGACTCCGCTGCAAGTTGTGTAAGACTGAGTCGTATATCTGTGATTGGAAAGTACAGTTTGACTGCCATGCACTGTTTAGCGCAACATTCGCAACAAAAACACAATACAAGTGAAGGTGGAAGATGATTTCTTATCGGATTGATAAAACTAGTGCACAGAAGTACAAGTGCCAGCCAATCCTAATATAATTCTGCACAAGGGGTGAGATTCTGAAAGCTGTGGTGATATTAGCTACTGTAGGCAGAGCCTGAGGCTGAAATACACAGGAGAACTCTGTCGCACCTCAAACCGCAGCATCTGCCGGCATAACTATTCCTGTGAGCTACATAAACACAGTTTTTTTTTTTCAATTAGTCAACTAAAATTAATAATTATGTGACCAGTGATGTATACATTTGTCTTTTCTTCAAATGATCACTTTCTAACTTTTCCTGGAGCCTTTGGGCTTTCTACAACTTGGAGATATTGGAACTGCTTAATGGAAATTTAAATCGCATGGCACCAGGATACTCTGGGCAGTATATCTACCTCATTAAAAGTGGAGGCATCCTACAACAGTAGCTAAATGAGTCTAAATAGCACTTTTGCATTGCAGCCCTCAGTAGATTTACAGCACGTCAATGGCTTTAAACTGGATTTTTTTTTACTTCTGACATTAGTCACAATACCCACGTGTTTATTACTAAAGCCCTTATTTAAGACTGAGGCCTCTAATGACCGTTTCCCAGCTATTCCAGCGAAATTCTTCTGAGTCAGAGACGCAGCAGCTTGCTTTGTTATTTACTCACCCACGCGCCATACCTGTGGGAGAGAGACTGAGAGAAAGAGAGAGAGGAGACTGTAATAAAGCCATCCAGTGGGGAAAGAAAGAAAAGAGAGAGAGTAATATGTGTCTGGGTACCTGAAACAGAGAGTCTTTTTATCTACAGTCACCTTTAAAATGGGGCATCCAGACAGGAGCCGTGGTCATAAAGTGAGCGGCATAAACCAAGCAGTCCTCACATCTCTTTCTCTCTCTTTATGGATTTTAATGGTGCCTCTTGCATTGTACCGTCCCATTGTTTGAGAGGAGTGAAAGATCAGGGCACTGTGGCTAAATTTAAATATTTTGAGTTTTTTAAAATATAAAAACAATTCTAAAGTCAATTTGGTGTAAAGAAATTGATAGCCCAAAATGCTAATAATGACCAGTCAGTGCAGTACTGCTAACCCAGTAGCTTTGGTCACTTTTACCTGGGGGCGGTTAAATACTCTGGCTGTTGACGGTGTGGACCTGCAGTGATCATGCAACACCTTACCGAAACAGGCATGTTCAGTTCTCTCAGGTGCATGCTCCCTTTCCAGTTCGTGCTGGGACTGAATAATCAGTCACCATTAGACCTACATCTAGTTACGGGTCTCTAAGTTTTCTCAGTTTCAGGTCCTAAGTCTCTGGTAGGCCTATATGTTTATCATAAAAGTGTATGTATGTATTGGGGCACCGTTTATAATAATAATTTATAATAATAATAATAATAATAGCCTAATTACTTCATATCTGTATAATTACAGATAATTTGGCAATAATCTCAAATTCAGCACTCCTGTTAGGTCTTGTCCTCTCCCCACTGCTCTTCTCCCTCTACACCAATGACTGCACCTCCAGGAACTCAGCTGTAAAGCTCCTGAAGT
>JBBPCZ010012079.1:0-15012 GCA_037974445.1 Brycinus macrolepidotus
GCTGGAGCGGAGTGATCATGAAACGCTCTGAGCGCGGAGCGGAAATTCTTGCCGCTCCACTCCGCTCACATACTCTGCCACTGATCGCCCAGTCTTTTTACCCTGACCAAATCCTTGACCTGCCATCCTCTGTATCCTCTGATCTACCAGCTTCTGAGTCCCCTGACCTGATCTGTCACCGTAGTTCTGCATCCTATTACTATGGCAGCTGCCCAGGACATGAATGCTGCACTGCCAGCTGCCCAGGACTTTTCTGAGTCCTAGCCAGCTTCCCAGGATGTGGCTGCTGACTGGCCGACCTCTCTATTTCCTGCGAGGCCGGCCCCTCAGTTCTCTATATGCTCTATGCTATATGCTCCACTTGTCCATACAGTCACCTCCCTCTAGTTTTGTACCTTCCTCAATTGTTTATGTGCCCATTCTTGTCTCTGTCACTCATCTCTATCCCACTCACTATTCTGTTTTCAGCATTATGTCAGTCCTTGTTCCTATCATCGTCCCTGTCACTTTATTCTAGTCTCTCCTCATGTCTCCCATTTATGTCTAGTCTCCCATCCAGCCATCAGTCCATATCCTGTTGTCTGTCCACTCTCCCATCCACCCATCAGTCCTGTCTGCTGTTCAGCTTTCTGTCCAGTTGCCTGTATCCCCTGTCCAGTGCCCTCTGCGGGTCATCCCTTTTCAATTCCCATGTTCTGTTTCTGACCTCTCCTCGACACCGACTTTCATGGCAAGTTCTTGTTTGCACCTTCGGAGTTGCATGTTAGAAGGGGCTTTTCTAACCGTTGCTCTGCATTTTCCTTGTTCCTTGTCTGTAATGTCTTGTTTATATCATCATGCGCTTTTGTTGTTATCGTGGTTTCTTGTCTGTGTCCTAGCCCTGGCTGCTTAATAGTGTGTTCACCTGTGTTGAGTTTGTTACCCCTCCTATCCCTGGTGTTTCTAATCTTGTCTCATGTATAAATAGTCTCTGTGTTTTTGTCTGTTCTTGAGTCTGAATCATACATTCTGCATTAACACATTTTCATCTACTAGCTTTATCATTTTTACTAAGTTACTCCCACCACCATTCTCACTCCATGTTATTTTCTAATGAGTTTTCCTTCACTTGACAGAGGACTGAGAGGCATATTTGACTGAGAGGCATATTGTGACTGAGAGGCATATTAGTCCGTGGGGTAAAATAAAAGTCCTTCGTTAAAAGCCTTGGTTAAAGACTCAGTGTCATAGGGGAACTTTCATTCTTAGCACATCATTTGATTACACAAAACATGCTGAATTTAAATATGTGATTCGTGATCAAAAAGGGTGGTAATTATTCCTTTCTGGTGTATCTACATCCCTCAGAGAAGCCAGCAGTGTTCCTCAGGTCTTTGGAAGATGTAGTAGCTGAGGAACGTGGCGAAACTTGTTTACAGTGCGAAGTCTCCAAGCAAGCAGTAACCCCTATTTGGAGGAAAGATGGTACAATCCTAACTGCCAATGAGAAGCATGAAATTCTTCACTTGGGCAAGACATTAGCTCTCATCATTCACAAGCTCAGAAAAGATGATGCTGGGGATTACTCTTGTGATGTAGGGACTACCCAAACAAAAGCGAAGGTTGTCGTTCGTGGTAAGTTCCATACATTTTGTATTCAAATAAAAGTGACTGACAAAAGTGACATAGTAATGACATTTTGCTAATCTTTTTAGATCTCTATGTTACCATTATCAAGCGTTTGAAGACAGCTACAATTTTTGAGGGGGAGAAGTGCAGTTTTGAATGTGTTTTGTCACATGACATTATTGATGAGGCTTCCTGGACCCTGAATGGTCAACTGATTGTTAGTAATGGAAGAATCGAAGTTGCTAACAAGGGGTGCAAATACACACTGACCATCCATGAGATAATGACTTCTGATGCAGGTGATGTGGTCTTCACCATCAAAGATCTCAGCTGCAGGACCATGATGTTTGTCAAAGGTACAACATCTACAGTAGTTGGGGAATGCTTTGTTTTTGCTAAGTGCAAATTGAGCAAATTATCTGTGCTTTCTTTTCTCAGAGAAGCCTGTGAGGGTCTTCAGGGACATGCTAAATGTTAAGGCAACACCTGGAGAAGATGCAGAGCTTAGTTGTGAAATCACTAAACCCCAGGCCACCATCAAGTGGTTGAAGAATGGCAGGTTGATCAGAGTCAGTCCTAAATATGAGATTAACCATAAAGAATATTTGGTTAGGCTTATCATCCATAACACTACTGTAAAGGACTCAGGAGAATACTGCTGTGAGGCTGATGGAACTGCTACTAGAGCAAGGTTAGAGGTCAGAGGTAAGTACCTCATTTATTAATATAAAAATGAATTATATTTTAATTGTAGGAAGTTTCAAGTTATCTTAATGTTTACACTGGTTGTATGATTCATTTTTTTTTGGTTTGGCAAATCTACACAGGGAAGCATCTTAAGTATAAAGTCAGAATACAAGATTTTGGGCAAAATCATTTCACAGTTTATTTTGCGATATCAAACTAAAATAATTAAAAACAATCACGTTTGTGTGGTAAATTACAATTAAGTACATTGTATTATTTGCTCAAATTTGACTCTAAGGAAATGTTTTTTTTTCATCTAAAAACAGTGCATTTTGTTATAGCTATTCGTTGAGAAAATAAGCATCACAAGAATGTATCTGTTACTTTTAGAATTTCAGTAACATTATTTTCATTGTTTAAATGCACTGTCCACATGAACTTGATCATAAACTTCATGTGATTTCCATAAGGGAAACACATTTTCCGTTTTTCTTCACTAATGTCCAGAGATAGCAACAGTGGCTGCACGTTCCATATATACTATATCTATACATTGTATCATATATTTAATGGTTCCAGTTGTAGCCTCTTTCTCTTGTTCTTCCTCACACAGCTTGTGTATTCTTGTTGCAAAAGCTGGCTCTGGAGGGGAACTGTAACTTTCCACTTTGCTATTGCTGACTTACCCATAAATCTCCTAAGAGGACTGTCCAGAGTAGTGTTCTGAATTACTGATATTGCCAGCAATGTACAAGCAATGTTTTTGCTTGTAAATGATACTTCAGACTTGAGGTTCCTTCGGTGATAATACTTATATCGTGGTATTCCTTAGTAAGTGTTCCTTGTCCTATTGCCTCCATCCCTGTAGACTTCCAGCACACATTTGCTAAAGAGCTGAAAGATGTACGAGCAGAAGAGAAGAGCATGGCAATTCTGGAGTGTCAGACTAAAAGGCCTGTCAGTAAAGTGATCTGGTTAAAAGGGATGGTGGTGCTCAGTTCAGGCCAGAAATACCTGATGAAGAAGAAAGGAGTTGTCCTCTCCCTTACCATCTTCAACCTTGAGAGGAGTGACAGCGATTTGTACACCTGTGATGTTGGGACGATGCAGAGCAGGGCATTACTCACAGTACAGGGTAAGAGCAAACTGCATTGTTACAGCATCTTTGGTCAAAAGAGCTTAAAAACTCTCCGCCTTATTGAATGTCTCTTTGCTGAAGGTAAAAATGTGTGTGCAGATTTTTAAAGACACATATAGAGAACACATTTTCATGAACATTGTAAAAAGTCTTCAAAAACTTGACTTCGGTGTTTTATCCCTTAGGTCAGAAAGTGCTCATTTTGGATGAGCTAGAGGATGTTGAATGTCTAGAAGGAGACACTGTGTTGTTTAAGTGTCGCATCTGTCCAAGTGACTTCACTGTAGTGAAATGGTATCTTGATGAAACCCTGCTGTACACAAATGATTTAAATGAGATTAAAATAATCCCTGGTGGTTACCATACTCTTACCATAAAACAGCTTCAACGCAAAGACACAGGAACAATCTCTTTTGAAGCTGGGGACAAGAGATCCTATGCCTCACTTCTAGTAAGAGGTAACAGTTGGACTATCTTTTGAAAGTTGGAAATTTTAATTAAGCAACTGATAAACATTCATACCAAAGTAAAAGGAATTCATTGGAATGTGGCACATAATGTTTGTTAACATGTTTAATTTGCAGAAAGGCGCCCAACAATTACCAAAGCACTGGAGGACACTGAAGCCATTGAGGGAGGAAGTTTGGCGATGCTTTGTAGGACCTCAAAACCTTGCCATATCATGTGGTATAAAGATGGCTGCTTAGTCTGGAATTCTTCCAACTGCCTGACAAGTCGAGCTGGAAATGAGGCCAGGTTAACCATTCGTGAGGTCAAAGACACAGATGCGGGAGTGTATGAATGCAATGCAGGATCTGTCAGCACCAAGGCTGTCGTAACTGTTAAAGGTACTGTTTCATCCACCAGGAAAACTGCTCTTTTATGAAATCCATAAAAATAAAAAAGAAAGCCAGTTATTTAACTATTGAAATCATTGACTTTTGTGGATTCCATGATTTGTAAAATCCATATTGCATGACCCTTAGAGGTCCCTTTGAAGGGAAAATGCCAAAAATGTGTCATTAAAGTACCATTTCTAGTATTTGCTGAAGAAAAAATTCTACATTTTCCAAATTAACGGAATTTCTATTGCCTCTTGACTCTTCACATAATCAAATTCAAATGATTTACCCTTCATGTTCTGACATATCCTTTCACTAGGAGCTTTTGTCCTTTACCCAGATGTTTCATTTTGATCACCATCCTGTCTGACTGCACTTCAGATGTTTAGTCATTTGTTTTATATTTATTTAATGGCAGCGGTACCAGCTGAGTTCACAAAACAGCTTCAGAGTCAAGAAGCTGAAGAGGGAGGTAGTGTGACCCTGTACTGTGAATTCTCCGTACCTGGTGTTCAGTATATATGGCGTAAAGGACCAGAGACACTTAGGAATGGAGAGAAGTACTTGATGAAGCAAAGAAAAAATTATATTTACCTTACAATTTACAATTTGAAGCTGGAGGACTCGGGGACCTACACTTGCATTTGTAGAAACCAACGAACTATGGCCACCATTACAGTCCATGGTATGTAATATAATTTTACTGATAACTATTTATATTGCTGGTTCCTTTTAGACAGTAGCATGACTTCATTATTTCTTTACCAGCTGACCCCATCATGTTCATTAAGGAACTAAAAAATCAAGAATCAGAAGAGGGCAGGAATGTGACATTACGCTGTGAACTCTCCAAGGCAGGAGTTCCAGCTGAGTGGCTGAAGGAGGAGGAAGTGCTAAGCCACGGGATGAAGTATCTGATGCGACATGTAGCATCAATACAGGAGCTGGTAATCAGGAATCCATTGCCAGAGGACAGTGGAACCTACAGCTGTGTGTGTAGAGGCCAACAGACCAAAGCCATAATTAAGATTAATGGTTGGTCATGTTTTCGGGCACACAGTGCTTTGTGTTTTGTCATGCAAGTTTTGTAAATCAGGCATTAGCAGCATTGCTATTTGCGATAGCAGATCAAATATGAAATTACAAGATTTTTCAAACCATTTAATTATTCTGATTGAAAATGTTTCCATAGCTCAACCCATCACATTCAAACAGAAGCTAAAAACTCAAATGGTTGAGGAAGGAACCAGTGTCATCTTGCATTGTGAGCTATCAAAACCTGGACTTCCTGTTGAATGGAGGAAGGGCAATCAGTTGCTCAGGTCAGGAGAAAAGTACCAACTGCGACAACGAGGTTCTGTGACAGAGCTGAAGATTTTCTCTTTGAGATATGAAGACAGTGACGTATACAGCTGCTCATGTGGCAACATCCAGACGTCGGCCAAGGTTACTGTTTCCAGTAAGTGTGACTAAAGATTACAGTTGCTGGTCATTTTATTTTCAAATTGTCTGATAGATATTTATTGCCAGTTTGTTGATTGACTTTTTATCACTGTGCTTTTGTTCTGAAGACCTGCAGTGCACTTTTTATTGTGTTTTTTTTAAGGTCTCACACATCTGATTCCACTAGTCGACTAGTCAACAAGTCCATCTCTCTTTGAAGCAGATGTATTAGAGTAGAGGGATAGAAAATAGGCAGTACTCCAGTACTCCATGAACTTAATTTTTGAATACATTCTGTTTCTGCAGAGCAGCTTATCAGTTTCAAAGAGAAGCTAAAGAACCAGATAGTTGAGGAGGGCAAAGCAGTGACCTTGCAATGCGAACTGTCTAAACCTGGTGTTCCAGTGGAATGGTGGAAAGAAGAGGAGCTTCTAGAGCCTGGTCAAAAATATCAGATGAGAGAGCGAGACACAACATATGAACTTATCATCAATGACACTGTGCCTGAGGACAGTGGAGTATATAAATGTATATATGGGGACCAAAAGACAAAAGCTACCATCAAAATTGTTGGTAAGTGAATCATGTAATCTTGTGACAGAATATTAACAAGTTCTGACAATTGACTTATCCAAGAATGCAGGTTTCACATGCATACAAAATGAATATAATTTGAAATTAATATCGCACTCAAAATGTATGTATTTTGCCAACTGATTTGTGCTACAATTTTTCATTAGTTTGAAGGTCATTTGTAACAGCATTCTAAAAAGCTTGTCCAAATTCACAACAGTAGCTATATAAGAATGCATTTATTAATAGAAAATGGGTAGGCTATGCACTATTAATCTGAAATGTCATTTTGCGGTGGCTTAGGTTTACCTGCAACTTTCAAACAACACCTGAAGAACCAAGAAGCTTCAGAGGAAGGCAGTGTGGTACTGAAGTGTGAGCTTTCCAAAGCTGGAGTACCTGTGGAATGGTGGAAAGGTGAGGAAAGCCTGATGCCAGGTGGGAGGTATCAGATAAGACAGGAGGGCAACTTTGCTGAGATGGAAATCACAAATATTCATCCTAATGATGCTGGGATATACAGCTGTGTTACTGGAAACCAGAAGAGCACTGCAGAAGTAAAAATCAAGGGTAACTTTACTATTTAAATCAACTAAAAAATGGACTGTTTTCTTAAATTAGAACATCTTCTGCATATTATGATATTAGATTTAAGAAGTTTGTTCATGCTTTGTCAGCTCTTCCGATCACTTTCAAACGGGAGCTCCAGGACCAGGTTTCTAAGGAAGGGGACAGTGCTGTGTTCACATGTGAACTTTCTAAACCTGGAGCTCCAGTAGAGTGGAGAAAAGGAAGACTTGTTCTGAAACCTGGAGAGAAGTACAAGATGACGCTGGAGGGAAGATTAACTAAACTGATAGTAAATAACCTTGAAGAGAGTGATGCTGGGAAATATACTTGTAAAACCAAAGATGCCCAGTCAGCTGCTGACCTTACTGTGCAAGGTAAGATAGTTTGGCTTTGTAAGGGGGAACTGTTTCATTCATGCCATAAAATGGGTTCCTCTGTTTCACATAATGTTATCCAAACTTTCCACTGCGTTCAAGATTTCATGCCTAACAACTCTAAAGGGAATTGTCATAGATACATGATCATATTCTCATCTAACAAAAGAAGAACTTCTGCTGAAGTTCCCTGAATCCACTCAGATTTGGAGCACCTTACCTGCCATCTGATTATACTCATATAATTACAAACCTCAGTTTGTAATTACAGTGTCCTGGATTTTAAGACATTCTGAACAGTATGGTCTTCCATCTTTTTTTGAATAAGATTCAAAAATGTACTCCCTTTCACATGTTCATCATTTTTTAAAAGAACAACATTAACTTAATCTTTATAGCATAGCTAAAGAAAATCTGATTTAATTGTTAAGTGGCACTTGTCACATCACTTCACCCCTTTTTGTTAGACATTTGTGGGTTTGTACAGATTTTTATGGGTTTGCTTCCACCTGATATTAATGGCCAAGGTATCCCTGGGCTGGTCACTACTGCTGCTGGTTGATGTATTTTGTTTTGAGCAAGAGTGTGATTAGAATTGCTAAATACAAACAAAATACAAATGTAAAGGTGAAAGAATACGCTGGAGACTTTTGTCATGTCTATGTTGAAACCCAACATTTCCTTTTGTAGCACTCCCTGCTACTTTCAAAACCATTCTGGAGAACTTGGAAGCTCCAGAGGGAAACAGCCTCAGTTTGCATTGTGAACTCTCCAAAGCTGGAGTACATGTAGAGTGGTGGAAGGCAGGAGAAATGTTAAGAACTGGCGAAAGGTATCAGTTGAGACAAAGGGGTGTAAGAGCAGAACTGCTAATAAGAAAAGCTCAACCAGAAGATAGTGGAATATATCGCTGTGTATGTGGAGAGCACAGTACAGAGGCCATTATTAAAGTAAATGGTATGTATCCTCACACTTAGCACCTGTTTAATGTGAAAGAGAAAATTCTGTAGAAGCTTAAATTGTGGGAGATGGAAGAACTGTCATCTTCATGTTGTTCTGAGTAGCTCATCCCATCACTTTCAAGCAAGAACTGAAGAATCAAGAGGTTGAAGAGGGAAACAATGTCACTTTGCGCTGTGAACTCTCAAAGGCTGGAGTTCAGGTAGAATGGTGGAAAGGAGAAGAACTGCTCAAGTCTGGGGAAAAGTACCAAATGAGACAAACGGCCACAAAAGTGGAGCTTGTCATCAAGAAAGCAGTACCTGAGGACAGTGGTGTCTATGTTTGCGTAGGCCCAGACCAGAACTCCAAAGCTAGCATCAAAATCAATGGTAGGAAACTACTTCAAGGGTCAGACTCCTTACAGACATAGTGAAAAGTTTCCATCTTGTGTGACTGCTGTTGTTTATGTGTCCTCAGCACTACCAGTGATTTTCAAACAAAACCTGAAAAACCAAGAGACAGTGGAAGGCAACAATATCACTTTATGCTGTGAGCTTTCCAAACCTGGAGCATTGGTGAAGTGGTGGAAAGGTCAGGAAGAGCTGACTTTGGGTGAAAAGTACCACTTGAAGACTGAGGGGAGGATAGCTGAGATGATTATTAGAAACGTGGTACTTGATGATGCTGGTTTATATAGCTGCACGATAGGTGATCAGACGACTACTTCAGAAATCAAAATTCGGGGTAGGTTCTGTTACCATGGCAGTCAGTCAATTAAGATTTCTGCAGTCCTTTTGTTAGTCACTTGAAAGTGAAAATGTTGATGGAAATTTCTTGTGAGTAAGGTTTACTTTCAAATTTCTCTGGCTTCTGTAGCTCTACCAGTAACTTTCAAACGAGAACTGAAAAGTGAAGTTTGCAAAGAAGGAGAAACGGCATTGTTTAGTTGTGAACTCTCAAAACCTGGAGCTCCAGTGGACTGGAGAAAAGGGAGAGTTATTTTGAAGACAGGAGATAAATATGAGATGAAACAAGAAGGAAAAATCACCATGCTTATCATACATAACACTGAGGAAAGTGATGCTGGGAACTATTCGTGTAAAACCAAGGATTCTGAGTCAACTGCTAAACTTACTGTCCAGGGTAAGGCAATGTCATTAGTCCAGTGTAGGTGTTTTTTTGTGCTTTCTATTTCTAAGTGCTTTCTTAAATCTGCGTTTTGTGTGCCAGAGCCTTGCATGGCTTAACACTGGGATAAATTGTACATCCTCTGCTGTTTCTTTACTGGTGCCTATTTACAGTTCCACCCATCACTTTCAAAAAGAAGCTTATGAATCAGGAAGTTGAGGAAGAGAGCACCATAAGCCTGCAGTGTGAACTGTCGAAAGCTGGCATTTCTGTTCAGTGGAAAAAAGGAGAGGAAGTGCTCAAGCCTGGACTGAAGTATCAAATTAGGCAGCAAGATGCTACAATGGAGCTAATTATCAAGAAAGCAATGCCTGAAGACAGTGGAGTCTATAGTTGCCTATGTGGGGATCAGAAAACCAAAGCCACTGTCAAAGTTTTTGGTAGGATGATCATGATGCTTAAATGAACGTTAACTCCTTAAACCGCGTTCATCTTAAAACTTATTTTTCATCTTAAAACTTATTTTTCATCTTATTTTTGTGACTTCTGTGAAACTGATCTGTAAACCCTGTAGGAATAGGAGTGAGGAATGAAAACTCAGTTACACCTCCTTAGAGTTTAAGTGGTTAATGACTTCTTTTACTTCTTTATATACTACTTTGATTGTTTAGCAACTCCCGTTACATTCAGACAAAACCTGAAAAACCAGGAGGCCCCAGAGGGAGGTGTAGTAGTCTTGCACTGTGAGCTGTCAAAAGCTGGGATACCTGTGCAGTGGTGGAAAGGTGAAGAGGAGCTTAGTAATGGGGCCAAATATAAGATGAAGCAGGAGGGATCGGTTGCTGAGTTACACATTAAGAATGTCCTTCCTATGGATGTTGGGGAATATAGCTGTGTTATTGGAGACCAAAAGACTACAGCTGAAGTGAACGTGAGGGGTATGTGCCAAACTATCTGCGTTAATTTTATACACATGAAAGAAATACAATGAATGACAAAATATACTACTTTAAATGTATCAGTGTTTATTATTTTCTTATCCATTACCACTTTCACATTCACTATGCAACCATTCCTCATTAAATACAACCAAATACATTCATTGGCACTGTGTATTACAATACACAGTGTAACCAAGACAAATGACATGGTCTTGTTTACACCACATTCCATATCATGAACAACAGATTCTTCCAAATCTTAATCCCAGTCCCCTCTTAACATTTACATAAGGCCAGCTGCATTTTTCTATTTAACTGTGGTTTGTTATAACACCTTACTCAAACCCAATTTTCTCCTACAGCTGCAGCCTCTGTGTTCTTCGAGAAAGAGTTAGACAGTCAAGAGGCAATGGAGGGAAACTCTGTGAAGTTCAGTTGCTTGCTATCCAGCGCAAACGCACCAGTGACTTGGAAAAAAGACTCAAAGCAGATTACGCAAGGTGGACGATTTACTTTACACCAGAAGGGCTTCACTCATGAGCTTGAGATCAGAAAGCTAAAGCCTGAGGACGCTGGCGTATACACATGTAATACGAGGGGCAAGAAGTCATCAGCAACTCTTAGAGTGATAGGTAAGTCTCATTTTTATGTAATAGCTTTGTCTGTAAGCATTGTAAATCTGATGTGGTTATGGCTTAAATACTTTGTCACATTATTTTCTGTCATATTTTAGGGATGTCTCATTACCTCTTGATGTAATGGCCTGGCAAACAATAAAACGTACACAATTTTCCACCTAGATGTAGTTGATCAGTCAAGGTCCAAATATAACTTTAGTTTACAACTAAGCTGTGAGGCTAACATTGCAAAAAAAAAACGTGAGAGCTTAATAGTCTCCCACATTGTTTCCGTAAAAAACATCCCTTAAATTTCACTGAACCCTCTCAAACCTTCTCAGTGTTTTCACAAGGACTCATCAGTCCACAGTATGACTTACTCTGAGCTTTACACATTTGTGTGAATCTGTAGCCAAGTGTTGTGGGCAGTCACTTTAAACAACAGGGTTTGTTTCATGAACTGCCTCAGGAATAGGAGTGCTGACCTAGAATTTTGTTTGTGGCAATGACTGTCAGTAGTACAGAAGAATCTGATCCAAGGTTGGTCCTCTCCAGTCCAGGTTTGGTTTAAAGTAACTGCCTGCAGCAGTGAAGTTTTGGTCCATTTTCATAGCTCAGAGTAAGTCATGCTGTGTAATAAACCACACTGACTACTGGCAGACCTAAATTAAGAGCTAGATGAGGTTTGAGTGGGTTAAAAGAAGTGTTGGGGAGATATTTATGGAAATGGGTAACTATTGACTTCTAACGTTCATTACCAATCTTCTAAACTAGTTCTAAACTAAAGAAGGACAGTTCGGACACCAAACATGTCTTAGTTGATCTACTACATCTAGGGTAAGTGGAAAATTCTGTGAAATTACAGTCCAACAGTTCTTTAAAATGCATGAGTATTTATACATACCTCCAAGTATCTCCAAACTGGCAAGATAGCAAAAATGTATTTTGTTATATTTTAATATTTTGCTGTTACTCATCATAGTTTCTGATAAAAAAAAAGTAATGATAATAATATTTCGTTGAAAAGCACTTTAAGCTGTTACATATATGGAAGAAACTTCTTTATAAAACTTTTTGCTTTCAGAGCGTGTGAAAATTGTGAGAGAGCTTCAGGACATCACTGTCATTGCTGGTGAAAATGCCCAGTTTGTATGT
This sequence comes from Brycinus macrolepidotus, assembly GCA_037974445.1. Lineage (NCBI taxonomy): Eukaryota > Metazoa > Chordata > Actinopteri > Characiformes > Alestidae > Brycinus > Brycinus macrolepidotus. Next base: position 12,019 of record JBBPCZ010012079.1, read on the forward strand.
GAGCTCTCACATGACAACATCAATGACGGTGTTTGGTGGCTAGGCTCCAGCATTCTTCAAGAAAATGAAATGAATCAGATGAGCTGTCATGGTCGTGAGCATCACCTGGTGCTAACCATGACAACACCTGAGGAGTCAGGCATCGTGTCCTTTGTGATAGGAGAAGAGAAGACTTCAGCTCGTCTAAGAGTGAAGAATAAACCTAAAGGTGAGGATGTTGGTACTTGCTAGGTTTGCCACAGCCTGTTCATCCTTTACTAAAAATGTTTTTCCTGCTCATATCATCCGGTACATTTTCTGGTTTCTGATGATGTATCTTGAAGGTGGGAGGAAATGCTACAACTGCTTTGGAGTGAGGTTTTGGTGGCAATCCTTTTTTTCATTTGCTGGTGAATGGTGTGGGCAAATAGCTAATGTTCGTAGATTTCCAAATATTTTAATGCAGCCAAATGCATTATTATTATTCTTCATTTTATTTGAAGGCACCTTTCAAGGCACTCAGGGACACCTTAGTGACAAGTAAAACAGAGCATAAAAATATATAATGCAAAAGAAGACAAATAAAATAGATAATAAATAAACATAATAAATAAAACATATATAAAATCGCAAGATTGTAAGGCTAGAAATGGGTGCAGTCTAGGGATAAAATCAAAGAGAGTAAGCAAGTTTTTGAAGAGATGAGTTTTAAGACAGGATCTGAAAGCTGAAAGAAAGTCAATGCTTCGAATTTTTTGAGGGAGGGAATTCCAGAGACGGGGGAGGGGTGGGGGGCGGGGGGACATAGCTAAAAGAAAAGGAAACGAGCAGAAGGCGTAGCAAGTAGATTGGAAGAGGATGATCTGAGAGTGCGGGAGGGTGTGTAGATGTGTAAAGAGGTCAGAAATAATAGTAATAGTCTTCAAATTATTGTTACAGTGGAGAGAATAGATTACTTGAGTAACAGGAGCTTTTCTCTGGTTCTTGTCTCTGGAATTCATTTTGTACTGAATAAACATTTTGTGACCGAGGTAAAGACTTGGCAGCGTCCAGCTGACTAACTTTCTCACAATTCATAACACTACCATCTATATGTATTTAAAAACATCCTTTTATATGTATATGTATTTAAATGTCTTTTCTGTGTAAATTTGTATATATATTTTTTCTGTAAAGTGACCTTGAGAGTCGTGAAAGGCGCTGACAAATAAAATGTATTATTATTATTATTATTAATAACTGCATTTATTTTTGCCTATAGATATCATGGCTAGGCTAACAGTCAGAACTGTTTTAGCCCACAGGGATTCCCAGTGGTTGTATGATTTATTTGCATAATGCTTGATGCTTATCGTATTGACAGAACATTGATGAGAGGAACTGTTCTTTCAAACTGTTGATGCATTATAATGCTATGCAACAGAATACTGCATAACACAACAAAGAACACATTATACTCCAGTTTTATAACACAACTGGAATACCCCATTCAAGGAGCAGTTTGCATATTAGATGCAAAAATATTTTTATAGAGAATCCACCTAGTTAATGAAATAGTCTCAGCCCACTAATAACCTCTTAGGCGTATGCAGTGGATGCAGTTAAACACCACTTATTACATTTTATTCAATTATATCCTCATTCATAGATGCCTGAATAAGCTGAGAATCTGAATTTTTGTTATGATTTGAATTCTATGAAAAGTTACTGCAATAACAGTCCTTTTTGTGGAAAGAAAAAAAATCTTTAGATTTTTGTTATTGTTTGACATCAAAATGAGAAAGCCATAAACACAGGGTACCTGTCAGTGAAAAATGTAACTTTAAGTGTAGTTCATTAAATAACATACATTACATACAATAATTATGTGATACAAATCAAATGTATAGAAGCATGACAATAATAGCTCGAGATTTCTAAGGGCTAATATATCCAAATAACTGTCACTGTAAACGTTTTCACATAGTTTGAAGTAGAAAAAGAACTGATATCGGGTATATACAGCTTCAATGTGCATTTAGCAGCTTTCTCTTCCTATAGTTTTGATAGAAGAGAAACTGAAAGACATGGTCATCTTTGAGGGAGATACGGCCACTTTATCCTGTGTCACCTCTGATGACTGCACTACTGTTACCTGGAAGAAAAACAGTGTGACTCTGCTGGCAGGGGAGAAGTATGAACTTCATAAAGAAGGAAAACGTAACCTGCTTCTAATACACAGAGTAGGAAAGGAAGATGCTGGAGTATATATATGTGACACAGGAGACATGCAGAGTACTGCTGCGCTCGTCATTAAAGGTAAATATAATTGCTGTTCTAATTTAATATGAATATTAGGTAATACTCATACTTTTGTGTAATTTCTGCATTGTCAAAGTTATTATTTTTTCGTCATTATTTGATACTAACATGTCTGCTAGTCCATATCATCAAGGTTTTCTACAGAACTTAGTTGAGTCAGGCATTGGCGTTGCTCAACACTGGTACAGTAAAATCTTACTGGAAGTCAGAGAAGGTAAAGGTGTTTAAGTTGGGAGTGCTGGCAAGAACATTGATCAGTTCATGAATCAGCCATTACATTAAAACCACTGACTAGTAAAGTGAACATTAATAATCTCATTACAGTGGCACCTGTCAAGTGAACAGCCGGTTCTAGAAGTTGATGTGTTGGAGAAAAAATAAATGGGCAAGGGACAATTGTGATGGCTAGATGACTGAGTAAGAGCATCTTCAGAATGGCAGGTTTTTTGGGGTGTTCCTGGTATGCATTGGTTAGTACCTACCAAAAGTGTGCTGAGGAAGGACAACCAGTGAACGAGCGACAAGGTCATGGGTACCCAAAGCTCACTGATGTGTGTGGAAAGTGAAGGCCAGTCTGTCTAGTCTGATCCCACAGAGGAGCAACTGTAGCACATATTGCTGCAGAAGCTGGCTATGATAGAAAAGAGTCAGAATGCCCAGTGCATCACAGTCTGTGTATGGGACTGTGTAGCTTTATACTGGCATATATATATA
>JBBPCZ010012099.1:0-15012 GCA_037974445.1 Brycinus macrolepidotus
TTCTCTTTCTCTTTTTCTCTCTCTCTCTCTCTCTCTCTCTCTCTCTCTCTCTCTCTCTCTCTCTCTCTCTCTCTCTCGCTCTCTCTTTCTATCTCTCTCTCTCCCTCTTTGTCTCTTTCCATTTCTCTCTCTCTAAAGTGCTAAATGCTGATGTGTGATGGTTTTAATGGCTGTAGTTGTAGGTTGAATTAGTATATGTAAATGAGTTGTGCATGTACATGGAGTGGATATTTTGTAATGTTGCATCAATTTTCATGCTGCATCAAACTATTTTTAAAGTGTGTAAAATGTGGTTTTCCTTGTTATGGACCCTTTAATTTGTCTATTTAAATGTTTCATTTTATTTCCTTCTTAATATCATAAGTTTTATTATCCAGTGTTTTTATTTCTAAAACAACACATTTCATGTCCAAAAGGATCCAGACAGTCCTTCTAATGGGTTCACTGACCAACAGAATAGGCTCTGGAGCTTCTGAACAAGATCACCATACTTTATGCTGAAAGTTGGCTAGAGAGGTATGAAACCCACCAGCATTGGAGCCCTGGAACTGTGGAACTGTGCTCCCCTCTGTTCCAAACCTCAGTACTGAGCTGAAAGACAAATAAACGAATAATACTTAACAGAAATAGGAAAGAACTTTCAGGATTACACTGACCACCACTACAATCATGGGAACTGGGTATTATTATTATTATTATTATTATTATTATTATTATTATTATTATTATTATTATTGTCGTTGTTGTTGTTGTCTTTATCTACCACCGTGTTGCTCTTACACCTGTCAGTATCAAGTGCAGTGACAATAAATCTAATGTAATCTTATCTAATCTGATCTGATCTGATCTAATCTAATCTAATGTGTTGTTATTACAGATGCTGTTTGAATGCACTATTGTTCTTGATGTATAAAGCTGAAAGGGGGAGGAGAAGATGCTGGGAGAGCATCTCTAATACATTACCACACTCACTCACACACACACACACACACACACAAACACATACGCACACACACAGAATCACTTCCTTTGCTGACAGGGTGGATGGAGTTGATGTTGATGGCGCAATGGATCTAACAGAAGCTTCTGATTTGTTCTGATCTCAGCGACAGGGATCGGATCTCGCCTGGTTCAGGTAAGATCAGCTCCACCTAAATCAAACAGGGAAGGATCAGGGCTGGCTGGAGAGCCATCCGGTACCTATCTAGATAGTTTGGAGCAGTTAGTTTCCAATCAACAGCACCTTGCAGTGCAGTGAAGGGTCTGTCAAAGCCCTTCATCTCTTTCAGAAGGTCCTTAAGAAGATGTTTAAGATTCTTTTCCAAAGCTCCTGCTCTGTTCTGGGGAGCAGTGAGCAGTTTAAACATCTCTACTGGTCCTGACTGAAGTCTGGGTGTGGTCTAGTAAAGAGCGAAGCAGTGTAGCTTAGCGTTAGCATGCTGTTAAGTTTCCAACTGCCTTTTAATTCTAGAACCGACACCCTTCACTTACCATTTTCACTTACAATTAATCACAGAAAAAATAATGTGTTAAAACAAATAACTGATTAATTGCATGCCGTGGTGACTCTTTAACCCGGTCCGGTTCTGGCCGCAGGTGCTCTGTGAAATGAAGGAGGAGACGAGAACGCGCTCCCTGGCCCAGTGAATGGAAAGTTTACGTTTAAAAAACGGCCAGATGGAACAGTTGATAGGAGTATCGTTATCTGCTATTCAGGCAATAAGGAATTTTCGTACCATCGGAGTACATCACGTCTAAAAAAATCACCTAAACGCAAAATCTGTAATGTTGATTATTCATTCACTCAACATGTGCGATTAATTTTAATTAAATCGCAACATGTGCGATTTAATTAATCAGAGAGCTTGTAATTAATTGGATTATTTTTTTATTCGCTTGACACCCCTATTGAAAATGCATCACAGCCTAATAGTGAAGTATTTAAATTAAGGATTAAGAAAAAAAGCAAGGCTCATTAGTCATATTATATTCACTTTGCAGTCCAAATTCAAACCCAGTCACCAATGATTTAAAGGGCCCATCCCACATTTTTACTGTTATTTAATCCAAAGGTTTTCTTAGCCACTGTACCTTTATGAGTAATACATTACCCATAAAAAGTTTTGACACACCCTGAGATTTTCCAAATTTGTATGTTACTCACTTCATATTTACTAAAAATACCTTCAATATTCTTTGCTAAAAAATAAATTTACAGTATGTTTACTTTATTAGCCAGAAAATGTCATTTTTTTTATTCATCACTACTGACCTACAAAAAGCCACTTAATTATAATTATAATTGTGGATCACCAGACAAGTGTTAGATATTTAATGAGCTACGAAGTGATGAAACAGTTAGCTAGTGCATCTAAAGTTAAAGGACAGTCTAGAATTTGACTCTGCATCACCACACAAACAGTTAATAGGATCTCAGACATGCACTGTTACAGAATCTTTCATCTTATAAAGCGAACTTGTTTTATTTTACATATTTTCGTTTGTAGTTGTTCATTCAACAAATGTCCAACTTTTAACAAGAGTAAAAATCTGCAGTTTATGAAATAAATGGATAAGTGGTAAAAAGCTGTGGTGTGCAAAATCTTTTGAGCAGTTGTGTAAGTTTAAATGACCTCTCATCCGAATGGCTGCCCTGCATTCGAAAAGCTGTCTGAGCTGAAACGGCTTCTTGAAACTTCAGTGTGAAGGAGTGGAGCAAAATGACTGCAGGTTGAATCAATATATGTAAATGAATTGTTTTTGTGACATTAGTGGATTCTGAACAGGCTCGTTTTATAGTTTCGTTGTACATGAACTTTGAGTGGACGTTTGAAACTGCATAAAATTCATTTTTTCTTAATATGAACCCTTTAATACTGTGTCTGTTCAGACATGTTTCATTTTATTTCTTTCTTCTTGACATATATTTTATTACACAGTGTTTTTATTTCTAAAACAACACACTTCATGTCCAAAAGTGTCCAGACAGCCCTGCTAATTGGTTCACTGACCAACAGAACAGCCTTTGGAGCCTGACTTCCTGACCTCACTAATACTCTCGTGACTGCAATCAAATCCTTGCTGCAATGTTCAAGCCTGTAAAGGTTTCTACTGCAGCAAAAGAGGGAAAACACCCCTATACCCCTTACATATTGTTGTTGTTTTATACTGTTGAGAGACACCATTGACCGGAATCAAATTCCTTGTATGTGCTCACTCACATACTTGGCGAATAAACGCGATTCTGATTCTGATTCTGATTCCATAAATACCATTGCTTTCAATAGAAACACTGGACAGTCAAGTGCCTATAAACTTTTTGCACTGTTCAAGTGCCTATAAACTTTTAAGCAAATTTAGTGTAAATTTAAACTTGCTTATTCTGTCTCACTTTACCATTATAGGCATAGGGTATTATATTATTTTAACTCATTATGCTGTATTTTATGTTCTGTTACACATTATTATTACTATTTAATTACACAGCTCTGTTTTTAATACTTTGCCATTTATTTGCCATATCTATGTTTTCTATCATTGAGCATTTGCACACTACTGCATATCTGATTTTACTGTGTATTGTTAGGTGTTCTTGAGTACCTTGAAAGGTGTCTGTAAATAAAATACATTATTATTAGGGGTGTCAAGCGATTAAAAACGTTAACCAAATTAATTACAAGCTCTCTGATTAATTAATCAAAATTAATCACACACATTTTTGCTATAAAAAGTATTTAAAAATTTAAATGAATTTTGGCATATGAGTGAATGAATAATCAACATTACAGACTTTCAGTGTCTCTTTTATTTAATTACTGTTTTTGCACTGTTCATGTGCAAGAATGGTCACAACAATCAAAAATATGACCTAATATGCTGAGGGGAAAAAATTAAAAATGCTTCAGCAAGAAATATGAGAGAACTACGTCCATCTATAAGGTGCAGTTTAAGGCAATGTACATACAAGCACGGGCATCAGAAGTATTTCTAATGTGGGGGGAAACCACTGTTGGGGGGTCTGGAACTGGGGTGTGGGTGGGAGGGGGTGATAGATGTAGCATAGTGTTTTCCTGGGGGGCGCGTGGTTTCGCTCATAAAAATTGCTGGGTGGATAAGTGGGGGGATGAAACTAATGATTTTTAAAAGTATGTGTGGTGGGGGGGGAATCACGTCACCCCCTAATATAATGGTTCCGGTGCACATGCATACAAGGCATCTCAAAATAAACTCAGCAACAGAGACCATTTTGTCAGGGAGTTAGTGGGTCACAGGTAGACTTGTTCAGTTTGGGTCTGAGTGCCTGGTCCAGTGTGGCTGGCCGCTGGCGCTGGGATCAGGGGCTGTGCTGGCTCGGACCGTTAGCTCCTAACTGCTTTGTGTTGAGGTGATATTTTAGACCTGATGTACTTCGATAATACAAAACTTCCTTATTGCATGAATTGCAGAGAACGATACTCCTATCAATTATTCCGTCTGTCCGTTTTTTAAACGTAAACTTTCCATTCGCTGGGCCAAGCAGCGCGTTCTCGTCTCCTCCATCATTTTACAAAGCACACCTGTGGCCAGAACCGCACCGGATCAAAGCTCACCACGGTACGCAATTAATCAGTGTTAATTTTTTTAACGCGTTATTTTTTCTGTGATTAATTGATCGAAATTAATGCGTTAATTCGACATCCCTAATTATTATTATTAGTTGTAGTAGTATTAAATTACACAGCCCTGTTTTAAATATTTTGCCATTTATTTGCCATATCTATGTTTTCTGTCATTCAGCGTTTGACCTTCTGTGACCCTGAGGCCAGTCGACAAGGATCTGATGGCGATGCCGGCCCCTCCGGAGCACATCCCTCTGGGGGAGCGCTCTCGCTCTCTCTCCCCAGAGCAGCTGACACCCTACACAGAGAGCACCATCTTCAGCCTGTCCCGCAGCGAGTCCCTGTGGCATTCCAGCGCCGCCCGCAACTCCTGTGAGTTCTATCGGCATGCAATCCTCCTCATGACCACTGGGGGCAGCGTGCTGGCCTGTGGTCTTGTGCTGAGTGGACTCTACTTCTCTGGCTTCTCCATAAAGGCTACCAAAATCCTGGGCCCCGCCCTGCTCTCCATTGGCCTGGTCGTGCTGGTGGTGGGCGTGGTCATGGTGCCCATAACGAAGGAAATGAAGCAACTCAGTTCGTTCAAGAAAACGTATAGTTTATACAAGCCACAATTCAATGTGTAATGCCGCACAATAAAGGTCTTACGGATCCTACCAACACCTGTGGGTATTTTTGCAGGAATTTGTACACCAGTGAAACAAGATAGACTGGAATCACACCTGCAAGACTCTACAGGTGAACAGACTGGGCAGTCAATAGATGACATGGACTTGAAGCAGCATCTCTTAGAGTCTACAGGTGGGATATACTGTAGTAACACCTGTAACTCTACAGGTGAGACAGACTGGAGCAACACCTCTGACTCTACAGGTGACATGGACTGGAATAACAATTGTGAAAGACAGACTGGAGTGACACATGTGAGACTCCACAGGTAAGGCAGATTGGAGGAACACTAGAGACTCTAAAGGTGAGATAGACTGGAGAAACACCTGTGATTCTACAGACTCTACAGGTGAGACAGAATTCAGCAACACCTGTAGGACAGGTGAGATGGACTGGAGAAACACCTGTAATTCTCTACAGGTGAAGGAGACTGGAGTAACATCTGTGTGAGTAGAAAATTCAGCAACACCTGTAGGACAGGTAAGGCAGATTGAAGTAACCTGTAACTCTACAGGTGAGACAGACTAGAGAAACACCTGTGACGCTACAGGTGAGCCGGACTGGAGTAATTCCTGTGATACAGATGAATGCTTTAACTAAATCTTTACACTGCAATGACACTTGTGAGACAGCAGATGACGGTGAATGGGTCCTAAAATAACCATAGAACCATACACATACTGAACAACCAGAACAACGTTTAGGCATGATGGATGATCTGCATGGCATGTTCGTACTTGAGGACCACAAAGATTTGCCTCGAAGCATGATGATACCAATGACTGAGAAGGAACTATCAACATTTTAGCACACTTTACACCTGGAGGTAATCCATGAAGGCTGATTAGATACTGTGGCTCAGAATAAAGAAAATAATGTCTGAATGTCATATAAACTTAAAGCGTATATGATTATGCTGAAGCAAATGTATGAAAATGACAATAAAGTGACAATCAACCATCACTTGTTTGGTGTGCGGTGGGTTAAAAAGTTACTTAGAAGTGGATGTACCTTAAACAGTGAAATAAAATGTGTGGTTTGGTCCATGTTCATAACTGAAATAACAAAAGGCTTATAAAATGAGTATATATATTTTATCTTTACATTTATCTGAACACCTTTAGAACTTTTGTATGTTCTTTGTATGTGCCCTCATGAGAGTGTTGTTTCCTTTCTTGCCTTCCTTTCTGATGGATGAGGCTCTGAATGTTTCAGCAGTAAGAACATCTGAGCTCTTGGGACAGAAATGGTCTTAGAAATGTAATATTTTTGCATCAACATATACAGTAAGAAAATATCTGTATATTGGTTAAATGTCCTTTTTGAAATTAATTTTTAGTTTTTGTAGTTGCTGCAAACAAAATGGCTTTGACAAAGCACAGGGAATACAGCTGACTCTCAATAATGATTTTGCTTGAATAACAGATTTGAGAGTGACTATGCAGTACTGTATTCGATTTGCTCTTCTTATGGCCCATCCATAATGAATGCCACTGCACTTAGCGATGGGAAGAGATTTAAAACACATTAAACATGGGCAGGTCGTAAATTCACATTATGATGATGTGGTGAGGGTACATTTCTTGTCACATCGATGGCTCTGTGGCCTTAACACAAGAAGTAGGACTTCCTCATCGTAGACAGTACTGTGCAAACGTCTGGAGCCACCCCTTATTTCTTCACATTTTCCTTTGAATCACCTTGTTGGTGCAAAAATACATTTTTCTGCTGATCAAACTGACTTATTTTTGGCATATTGAGCAGATTAAATGAAAGAAATGGGAACAAATGTTTTACTGTGACAGGCTTTAAAGTGCCTAAAGATACAAGGTGCCTAGATAAAGGTGTTCCAGCCACTCAGCATTCAGCACCAATAGTATACTAATCACCGGCCTGATTATCTGGAGTCATTTGCACCTGTTTCTTCACTGGTTCAGGCCTTAAGTTAGGTGTGCTTTGTCATGCTTGAATGATACAAACGTAGGTAACTGTGTGGCTTAACAAACAAAAACATTCCTCTGAAACAGGTCAGATTCAGAGACTGGACTGAAAATAAGGGTCTTTGAAAGTTCTTCAGAAAGCCTGGAGAACTGTTGCTCAAGCCCACGTTAAAAATACAAGAAAGTCTGGCTCTTTGGAAGCAAAATATAAAGAACTGAGAGCACTGTACTGTAGCTACAGCAAGACCAAGCAGTTATGCACAGATTTGGTGAACGTTCAGACCTGAAAAACAAATGTTTTGTTTTCGTGTATAGCCAATTAGCCAATTAGCACACTGAGGCTAACCTAACAGAGGCTGCGGTCATTCTGACTGAAAAATGTGCTCCACTGTCCCTCATTCATCATGTGGCTCACATCACTGTGCTGAGCTGAAGATGGGAAAAGCACTGAAGCAAGACCCTCAGTGAAGCTCTTTCACTCATGCCTTGTTTTCTGTTGTCGCCCTGAAACTACATAAACAATCTAAACTATATTCTTATATTGAAAAGGTAAGAAACAGAACGGCAAATGTTTAAAATTGGTTCTCCTGTGGAGCTGGAGGTGACGTTACTCCTCATTTGGTTAAGATGGACAGTCTGTGGGCCCGTGTGAGTTTATTTGACTAGCAAATGTCTGCATGGGGAAAAGCAGCACAGAACCTGGAACCAAAAAGTATTTTTATATTTATTTGTGCATGTCAATCCTCTTTAATAAAATAAAGCACTATGGAAACAAACAAACAAACTAATAGAAGACAGTTAACAAAAATACATTATTGGGAGGTATTATAATGGATGAGATTAGGACATTTAGGTGTGCAATTAATTTCTAAATTAAAAGTACATTCAAAAACTTTTTTTTCTGTATGCGAAATTGCAACTAAACATAAATAAAGACAGGTATCAAGAACAATAAGTAAACAAAAAAGTTCTGTTTTGTCTTTCGCGTTTGTTCATTGCATTTATAATGAGATTCAGCAGAGGTTAGGAAACTGAAATTTAATAGCTAATCATGTTAGAAACGTGGTTTTAGGACTAAAGGGTCTTTCATGAGATGAAAAGGCGGGGCGCTGTAAAGTGGGCGTGTCTTGTACTCCGCGGTGGGCGTGCCTAGAGATCTCCGTTACTGCGCGCCCTCGAGCTCAGTCAGTGCCGCTCGGGATGGATCTGGGTTTCGTAGGCGGCTGTGCGCCGCTCTTCTTCCTCGCGCTCGTGTTCGACCTAGTGGGCCTGGTGGTCCTGCTCGTGGGCATCTGCGCCGACCTGCGCGTGAACGACAGGTCCTACGGAGACTTCCTGATCTACACGGGCGCACTCGTGGTCTTCTGCAGCCTGGCCTGGTGGATCATGTGGTACATGGGGAACATCAAAGTGGCCAAGGAGGGCGCGCGGAGGAGCCGAGCCAGCACGGCCCACAGCTTCAAGCAGCTGGCCAGGAAGCTCACCGAGAGGCTGTCGGGCACTCGGAGGAAGCAGGACGAGCCCGACGTGGTGAAGACCACCGGGGCAGGAGAAGATCCACAGAAGCCCACCTCGCTCCAGCGCGCCGCCTCGCGGGTCACGTGGGGTAAATCTACCTGCTACCACAACGAGGGTTACGAGGGGGAGGGGGAGGACGAGAAGAGCCCCGAAGCTGATCCACACACAGCCAAGATCGAGGGGCTGCTGTGAGCCTCAGCTCACCTGAGAACAGGTGTGTATGTGTCTGCCAGGCTCCGCCCCTCACTGGCACAGCAGACTGGCTCTTTGTTTGCTGGCTCTGTTGACCCTGCTGGGCTCCTGCAGTCCATCCTGCTCCTCCTGTTTGATTTCAAGTCCTATCTGTTTGTTTTCCTGGGAATGCGAGATGTGAAAGGGTGAATCAGGAGCTCAGTTTTGGTTTGACTGGGCTGATAAAGGCCACTCTGTTTCAGTCTTTGGCACATAAGAAACCTATAAAGCTGCTTAGCTGAGTGTAAACAAACAGAATACAAATGACCCTAATACAGTAAATATTAATATTGATACAGCAAATGGTGGTTTTATGTATGTCAGTCTTAATACAGTAAATATTAACATTAATGCATAAATTGGTGATTTTGTGTGTGTTAATTTTATTTAACATCAATACAGTAAGATATAACACTATTACAGTAAATAACACTACATTAAATAGTGATAGAAGACAATTAATGAGTACAGTAACTATTAACATTAAAACAATAAATATTCATCTGAATGGAGTAAAGTGAATTACTGTACACACAATGCAGTAAATATTTTCCAAGTGAACTTTTTTTCACAAATTTGCACAAATTTGACACATCAGGAAAAAGTAAGTCATAAAATGTACCTGGTACAAAAGTCCCAGCAGGAGTTTGTTCTCAGTGGTCTTCAAACCACTGCTGTAGAGGGTGGATTCCTTTAGTCTGAAATTTGAAAGTCCACCAAACAGGTGATGTGACTGAATGTGACCAAACGTATGGTTAAGACTGTCTGTTTTATAGATCAAACTTCCAAACATCCTTTCTGTTTTCCAGGTTACAGAAGCTGCTCGGAGACACATTTCCAGAATGAAGGGATTTTATGTAAAAAAAAAAAAAAAAAAAGGACAATATTTGTGTAAAATGGTGCAGTTTAATTCTTTTTATTTCATTTTATTTCATCTGAGTTATTTTAAAGGGTGCAATATTTAGCAGGGCTCAGAGTTTCTCAGAGAGAAACACTCCTTACAGCTTCAGCCTGAGTGGGCAGGACTGAACTGCCTTAGTCTGAATAGGTGTAAATGTGTTAGTTGTTGTGACATCACAAAAAACAGTTAATCTAAAAGGAGCTGTTTCTACAGCTTAGTTTCCAAATGTGGAGCCTTAAAACGCTCATTTTAAAAAAGCAATTTTTCATAATCTGGGTGCTAAAACCCTAAACTGGAACAGTGCCTGTAGCCAGATCCTCTTACTGAGATAACTGTGAGTAAAATAATAAACCTTTTCATTTCTGTATTTCTACAAAGCCTTTACATATGTTTCCCCCAGTAATTTTGAGACAGTCTCTAACACTAAAGTGGACGCAGTGACCTGCCCACAAATAAAATAAACACGCAGTTCAGTGAAGTACACTGTCATCGTTAATTTGGCCACTAAAGGTAATTTAATTAGGAAATGATCAATAATTATGGTCATTAATTACAATAAAAAAATTATAGGAATGGGTAGGACTAAACTGGCTAATTCTGAATAGGCACATCTAACTTAAGGCCTGAACCAGTGAAGAAACAGGTACAGATGGTTAGCCAGTGATCGGTATACTGGTGGTGCTGAATGCTGAGTGACTGGAACAACTTTATCTAGGCACCTTACATCTTTAGGCACATGTTTCAGGGTTTTGTTGTCACATTGATTTGGCTGTTTTGCACAATCCTTAGGCTGAGTGACTTATTCTTAGTGTTTGGAGCTGCTGGGAGGATCAGGCCTCGCTCCAAGGAATGCATTTCACAGTCAAAAACACCGAGCTGGGATGCAAACCGCAGCCCACGCTGGGCGTTTACATTTACAGAGAGAGCACGAGTGGTCAGACTGGTCTGTCCGCCAATAAACAAATGCTGCCGGGGTCATTTGGCTGAGAGCCCAGAGCTCTCCAGTTTCACCTGTGCAGGGACTTCATGGACCTTCAGAACGGGTCACCTTCCCACTCGGGCTCAGACCAGTAACTCTGTTTTTCACTTCAGTTCAACTTTATTGTGAGCATACACTGCTGTTCACAAGTCACAAAAGTGGCTGGAACCAGTCATGTTCACTCTGTGCACTAAGCCTGTCCCAGTTAGGGCTGGGATGATAAAAAACAATGAAAAGGGGATAATTCAGGACTATTTGTGTATAAATATTGATGTTTTATTTAAAACCAAATGTTTTACTGCACAGTTAATTAAAACTAGACAGTTTCCAGTTGTGCCAGAAGGGGGGCCCTGTTCACACCTGGCACTAACATGCCTTTTCTGGTCATAAGTGGCCAGCATTATGTCCACGTGTGAACAGGCAGAGTGTTTAGAAGAATCTTTGTAGTTTGATCACCGAGACCTTCTGAGGTGGTCATGGACGCTTGACCACATTATATTTAGTGTGAATGCTAAAGCATCTTGATGCATCCTTGACAGCAATCACACTATTGTTCTTCTTAAGTTTTATTATTATTATTACTATTATTATTTATTATTAAACCACCTGTTTTTGGCACCGCTTGTCATCCAAGCCTGGTTGGAATTTTGGCATGTTTCCAATGCTAAAACGGTCATTAATATCTGGTGTATTGCACGTTTATACAGCTTTTCATCGGTTGATCAAAAGTTTAAATCATTTAAAGATTCTGTTTTTGTGGTCAAGTCACCTCTGTAATGTATGGAGAGGGAGAGTCTCGGAGCAAGCATTTTGACATCATGGCTGTGAGAGCTAAAGACCCAGCAGGCTCATAAACAGCCTTTAAGAGATTAAAGCTCAGGTCAGTTATGAAAAGGAAGACATGTCCCTGTTTGTTGTGGTTTTTTAAAAAAGTAATCAGAACATAAATGCTTGATTTAGCAAAGCTAATTAGCTAGCAAGCTGCTAGCCAGCTCAGTTAGCCAGCAGAAGTTCCTGAATCTAGTTGCACATTTTCTTTTGGCGTCTTGTAAATGACTCTCTTCTTCACCTTTGCAAATTTGTTTTCTTCAAAAGTTTTGCACCAGGCACATCAGAACATCAAGATTCTCTGGTCAATGACGTCCTCTATTCACACAAAGATTGGTCACTACAGGGACTTTGTACCAGAGAACTGAAAGGGTCAGTTTAATGTCCAATCTGACTTTTGTCCAAAACATTTGTGTTCACACAAACAGCTCCTCCGGGTAAGGGCTGGAAAAGATCCAGGTTTCAGTGCATGTGAAAAAAAGGGGTTAAGAAATCCGATCACACGCAAGATGTCTTGTGACCAGACCATCCAGGGCCTTTGAGCTGGAAAAACAAGAATTTTTCTTCCCCTTTAACTTCATCATGTGAGGTTTTAATGAAAACTCAGGAGCATTTTTGGGGGTTGAGGTTAATTGTGCCAACAACTGTAAATGTCAACAGATGATCCACTAATTTGGCTACTTTTGGTGTGTACATTTAACAGTTAAGTCTAAAAACCACTAAATAGATAATTCAGCTGTCAGTCGTATTTATTTATGTGACATGACTGACAGGCCTAGTATACACCTGTATAATGTAAATGAAATATTAGGAACATTTTAAATATTTTGGCACCAAAAAAGAGGTTAAATAACAGTGCACTGTAACTCTACAGTCATTTCTTTATTTATTAAAAAAATTGATTTATTTTTGTCCAGATAGGTTTCATATGATTAAAAACTCTGATTCTAAATGTATGCAGGTTTGTGTTGTTTAATGAGGTGTTTTTGCTAAAACATCCAGTGATGAAGCAGTTTTAATAGAGTGTGTAAATGTAGAAATATAAGTACGGTTTTATGACATTCATGTGTGGCTTTGTTTTCTGCATTCAGAAAACAAACGAGTTATAGAACTAAATGAACTGTCATCAGTAAAGTAGCCGAGAGAGACAGAGAGAAAGAAAAAGAGAAGGAGAAAGAAAGAAAGGAGAGGGAGAAAGATAGAAATGAAAAAGAGACAGAAGGAAAGAGAAAAGAGTGAGGGAGGAAAAATGGAGAACGCTAGGTGAATGTCAGCTGATGTGTGTGAGAAGAGCTAGCAGGTGAGATGTGTGTGAGGGATGGGTGGCGCTGACTATGTGAAAATCCACAAGGGGGCAGTGTGAGTGCTGTCTGAGAGAAGGCAAGGTGTGTGTGTGTGTGTGTGTGAGAGAGAGAGAGAGAGAGAGAGATAAAAGAAGGATAAAGTAAGTGAGTGCAGGGTAGCAACACGAATGAGTGTGTGTGTGTGTATGTGTGTGCAGGCCTGCTGCTCTCATTTTGACAGAACTCCTTAAAACTCAGGCTTATTATTTATTTTATCAGTTTAAAGTTCAGCAAAAAAAATCTATTTTACACCATTTACCACTGACCCCAGATATGGGTTACTTCTTTAGTTCAGAACTGGAGCTACGAGTAGTCAAATCTTTTCTGTAAACTCAACACCAAAACTTCACTAAAACCTCATCCAGCTCTTCATTAAGGTGGACATCAGACTTGTGGACATGGTTTAGAACACAGTATGATTTACTGTGAGCTGAAAAAATGAAATAAACTTCTACAGGCAACTGCTTCAGACAACACCAAGGCAGCAGTCATTATGAGGAATGGTTTTTTGGTCATTTTTACATGCTAGAAGACCATTAGAGAAATGTTTTGTGGATTGATGGATTTGAAGCATGGTAGTGGTAGTGTCACAGTTTGGGCCTTTTTTGCTTCATCTGGGCCAGGACAGCCTGGCATCATTAATGGAACAATGAATTCTGTACTATACCAGCAAATTCTAAAGGAAAATGTCAGAACATTTGTCTGTGAAGATTCACACACTTTTGCCACTCACAAATCTGCAATATTGGATCATTTTCTTCAATATATAAATGGCAAAGTGTAATGTTTTTGTCAAATTGGTTTCTCTTTGTCTATTTTTTGGTCTTGTGTGAAAATGTGATGATGTTTTAGGTCATATTTATGCATAAACAGAAAAAGGTTTCACATACTTTCATGCACCATTGTATTTAGGGGTGGGTTTTAAAGGGGGGTATTTAAGGGTGGGTTTAAAAGGGGGGTAGCCTCGCTATTGTCAGATTTTGGTACCAAAAGTTTAAGAAGTAGTGAAACAAGTAATAAAAGTAATAAAAGTTGAAACAAGTAATGAGGATTCTTTTTGTTATGGTAAAAGCTTTCATTACTTAGTTTCATCATAGATCCAAACTGAACAAGACATCAGACGTCAAACCTGTCTTGACTGACTGACGTTTGCCAATTATCAGCTTAACTTCCCATTATTAAAGGCTCATTCTTTTGGTCGATTATAGCGCGGCCTGCCTGCAACAACAGAATTGTAGCAACATGTAAAGAGGCCACGTCAAGCAGATCTTGTATGTTGGCGAGACATGAATAAAGTAAGTAAGTGAACTTTATTGTCATTCATACCATACAACAGTACAACGAAATTGCGTTTCTCCTGGCTCAATGTGCAGACATAAAAGACAAGTGCACGCAAGACAACATACGGACATTACAAACATTTCACTTCTTACCCAGAAAGTAGGTAAGACCGCACAAAGCAGCACAGTACAAACAATAAATACAAAAGATATATATATAAATGTAAAACCAATCAGTGGGTGAAATATAATATGAAAGAAAATATTGCACATCTTTTCACAGTGATTGTATTACTGCACTATATAAATAGAAATATAATGTAAACTTAAGACTTATTTGTGGTAATAAAATGCACAATGAGTAAGAGAACAAAAGGTTTCACAGAAACTAGCAGCATTATCAGGATATAAGTTTGAATGTGAATGTTAACAATCCATGTGTGTTAGTGTTCAGGCAATTTGAGATGTGTGTGATCAGACAGTCCATGTATGTGACATGCGTACCAAACGTTCAGTTATTTGACTAGTGATGGGCACGGCAGTTCTTTTAGATGTACTGAATCACTAGAATCAGTTCATTAAAAGATTTGTTCACCGAATCACCGAATCATTCAGTGCTTGGCCGGAGGAGCCTGCGACTCCGACTTACTGAACTGATACACGGCTGAACGGTTCAGGTTTCAGTTCAGTTCACGGCTTCCGGGACCGGGAGACCAGAGTGTTGT
>JBBPCZ010012110.1:0-15012 GCA_037974445.1 Brycinus macrolepidotus
TCCAGCAGGACAATGACCCTAAACACACTGCTAAAGCAACACTCCAGTGGTTTAAAGAGAAACAGGTAAGTGTCCTGGAAGCCCAGACCTCAATCCAATTGAGAATCTCTGGTATGATTTAAAGATTGCTGTACACAAGTGGCACCCATCCAACTTGAAGGAGCTGGAGCAGTTTTGCCATGAGAAATGGGCAAAAATACCAGTGTCTAGATGTGCCAAGCTTGTGGAGATATACCCGAAGAGACTTGTCGCTGTAATTTCTGCAAAAGGTGGCTGTACAAAGTATTGACTCTGGGAGCGAGTTAATAGTTATGCACTCAGGTTTTCTTTTTTTTTGTCTTATTTCTTGTTTGTTTCACAATAGAAAAAAATAATTTGCATCTGCAAAGTGGTAGTTGTGTTGTGTAAATTAAAGGATGAAGGGGGAGGGGGGGGGGGGGGGGGGGGGGGGGGGGGGGGGGGGGGGGGGGGGGGGGGGGGGGGGGGGGAGGTGAAAAGGGGTGGTTGGGTTGTGGAAAGGAAAGGAGACACCCCCCCCCCCCCCCCAAAATTCCTTTTAAATTCCAGGTTGTAAGGGAACAACATAGAGAGAATGCCAAGGGAGTGAATACTTTTGCAAGGCACTGTAGATGAAGCCCTGGCTGCTTGTATCATATTGTCCCTCTGGTTCTCCTGTGGTGTCAGGTTTTTTCTTTGTGGAAACTAAGGACGGGGGTCTTTGACTATGTACTAAATAATGTTACAGTTAAGTTCCAAATACCCACTTCCTCTCAATCTCTCCTCCCTAGAGTGTCTACTGTTTTCACCTAGCTTGATCTCAGAAATCCAT
Source organism: Brycinus macrolepidotus (assembly GCA_037974445.1). NCBI lineage: Eukaryota > Metazoa > Chordata > Actinopteri > Characiformes > Alestidae > Brycinus > Brycinus macrolepidotus. Next base: position 830 of record JBBPCZ010012110.1, read on the forward strand.
ATAACTTGGTACGTATTCAGGACTGAGATGAATGGGACACTGCTTATCACCACCAGGGGAGATAATGAATGTGTAGTAATGCTGTATGGATTATCTAATGCACCTTCAGTATTCCAGTCACTATTGGATGAGGTTTTTAAAGACATGACTGATGCCTTTGTGATTATCTACATAGATGAGATTTTTATATTTTCCTCATCCCTGAAAACTCACATCAACCATGTCAGCAGTCTTACAGTGCTTGCAGGAGAATCAGCTTTGCACCAAGGGAGAGAGATATGCCTTGCAGCAGACCTCTGCCTCTTCTTTGGTCATGTTCTTAGTGCTGGGGCCATGCAGATGGAAGCCAAAATATCCAAACAATGACCTAAACTCAAAACCATCAAAGATCTTCAATGTTTCTTAGGGTTCACCAACTACTACCGGTAGTTCATCCATAACTTTATTCAGGTTGCCAAGCCACTGCTGAAGAAATCACAGGCAAGTTGATGTGGTTACCATAAGCTGCTAAGGCCTTCCAGACACTAAAGGATTTGTTCTGTTCCTCCCTTGTCCTACCTTGGTCATCTAGAGACGCCCGTGGAAAGGGGGATACTGTAAGATTCTCGACCAAGAGTCTTGGTCCCCATCCAAACAACCATCTCCAGACACCCATTCCAGAGTTTCAATAGAACCTCTAATTACCAGATCAAGATCACCTAAATACTAACCTCACTTTCCATATAAACAGCCCTTGTTCCGACTTGAATACCAAAAGTTCTTTCTTTACTGTCTGACTGTGTACCGACCCATGCCCTGTATTTTTGGATTTCTCTCTTCTCCTCGTGATTTGGATCTGTTTGCCTCCGACTGTTTTATGGTTACAGATTACCTTCCATGTTCACTGGATTACTCTTTTGCTTGTTGTGATTTTGCTGTGAATGTCTCATTGGCTACTTTTACCTGTTCTGCCCGCCTGTGACAATAAATCAATCAACTTTGAGCTCTGCGTATGGGTCCGTCTCTGTGGTCGTATTCCGTGGCTCTCTGGGGGGGATGATTGTTAAATTTTTTTTGTCATTTTTTATTTGGTCAATTTAGTTTATTAAAAAATTTGCTTTAGGCCTATCTAAATATCCGTACCTGTTTGAAAACGGTAGATGGAAAACATTATTGAAACGGAATAAATCTGAAAAAACTGTGCCTGAGAAGGTCAGCAATAGCTGCCTAGAAAGCCAGCAAAATGGCCTGGGGTTGTTGGGGGGCGCATGGGAACTGCAGTGCCACTTACTATCTGGAAAGGAGACCTCAGACTAAAAAAGCTGGAGAACTGCTGTTCTAAGGACACACATCATATAATCACAGTTAGAGTGAACAGGACATTTCATAAGCCCTTCCACTACTTTCAGCTTTTGCAACAGGAATGCAGGTATTCTTGGTTTTAATTCTTACCTAACCTATTTGGTTTGTCACGAGCTCAACACTAAACTGTTGACTAAACATGTGTTAGGGTACAAAAACGGCAATGCCTGTGTCTGGTCTAGTCGTTGGGGCTGCTGTGGACATTAATGACTGCATGGCTGCATTATGAGGCCACTGACATTTCCTTCTAATTAAGCCTGTCCTTTATATGAGTGTGTGTGCCATGGCCTCTGTGGCCAAAAGTGTGTCTCTGAGTGTGTGTGTGTGTGTGTGTGTGTGTCATGGCCCCGGTAGCTGGTAGAGAGTAACGAGATGTTTATAGCATGTTCTATGTGTGTGTGTGTCGTGGCCTCATGGCCTCAGTAGCTGCCCATGTGTGTGAGGAGATATTTTAACAGCCTGTTCCATATCTGTGTGTGTGTGTGTTAGCCGAGGACTCAGAGGTTACATTCAATTACTGCTTCAGGGCCACAGACAGATTCACTGTGCAACTGGCCCCTCCTTGCTCTCCGTTCTTTATTTCTCCCTGTTCCACTCATTCTCAGCACGTTAATAATCGTGCCAGACAGAGCCAGGCTCCCCCTGTGCAGAGATTAGGGCTATCAGAGCAGAGCCTTCATTAACAGTCTGAACAGCACTTAACTAATCTGAGAGAGCGGGAAGTGATAGATACCCAAACCCATTTGTTAAGACTCACCCCCCATTTTCCTAGAGCTAATGGTTGAATGAATACTGTGGTAACATATGAATCAGTGAGTCGCACAAACAAACCCAGATGAACTTGTTAAAGTGGTTCTCTATGCACACATTGTTTATCACACTAGTATTACTTCCTCTGTTAGTACAGCTACTGCTCCTCCTACTACTACTACTGTTACAACTGCTACTGCTACTGCTACTACTGTTACTATGACTACAGCTGCTGCTACTACTACTGCTACTACTAGTAGTACTGTTACAGCTCCTACTCTGACTACTGTTACTACTACTACAACTACTGTTACTACTACTACTACTGCTACTACTACGACTGCTATTACTGTTACTACTGCTACTTCTACTACTACTACTGCTGCTTCTACTGTTACTACTGCTTCTGCCGCCACTACTACTAGTGCTACTAGTACTATAGCTACTACCACTATTGCTACTACTTCTGCTACTGCTACTACTAGTAGTAGTACTGTTACTACTACTCCTGTTACTACTACTACCACCATTGCTACTACTTCTGTTACTACTACTGCTACTACTAGTACTGTCACTCCTACTACTACCTCTAGTACTACTGCTTCTATTACTACTACTACTATTACAGAAACTACTACTACTACTACTACTACTACTATTCCTGCTACTACTGTTACTATTACTACTACTGCTACTACTACTACTATTACTACAACTGCTGATACTAATGTCACTACTACTACTTCTGTTACTGCTACTGCTACTGTGACTGGTACTACAGCTACTTCTACTACTACTACTGCTGCTTCTACTGTTACTACTGCTTCTGGCTCTAGTGCTACTTCTACTTCTCGCTTCTGCTATGACAGCCACTACTGCTACCAATACTATTGCTACTACAACAGATACTACTACTGCTACTAATCTTGCTACTACATAACATTACATTCTTTTGGCAGATGCTTTCATCCAAAGCAACTTATAATATGAGGCAACATTCAAGTTTAAGGACAGTGTGAGAACCAGCAGAGAGTTAAAGTGCTAAAATCTTTATGTGGGAGTAGTGCAAGAAGACAGGTAGTGCATTAGGAGAGGAGATGGAGATGGGTCTTCTGGAGGTTTTTGAAGCTAGAGAGGGATTCTGCTGCTTTCGTCGGCTTAGGAAGCCCATTCCACCAGCGGGGAAACACAAAAGAGAAGATTATTGCTAATATTGCTACTACTGTTCCTACTACTGCTACTACTACAGCCATATCTACGTTACTACTGCTACTGCTACTATATCTAGTTCTACTGCTACTACTTTTACTACAGATACTACTACTACTACAGCTGCTGCTGTTACTGAAACTGCTACTACTGCTACTATTGCTACTACCTCTGTTACTGCTACTACTACTACTAATTCTTCTAGTGCTACTGCTAATGCAATTACTGTCCCAACTGCCACTGGAGGAAAAGGAAGATCGCATTATAATTATTGTAAACTTGTGTTTCATCTAGAATCTAGATAGAGTTCTAGGTCCTACAACTAGAGTTCTAGATGGAGATATGCTCTAGAAAGGAGAGGAATGAAGGTCAGTAGGACTAAGACAGAATACCTGTGCATGAATGAGAGGGAGGACAGTGGAGTGGTGAGAATGCAGGGAGTAGAGCTGGTGAAGATGTAGGAGTTCAAATACTTGGGGTCAACAGTCCAGAGTAATGGGAAATGAGAAAGAGAGGTGAAGAAGAAAATGCACGCAGGGTGGAATGGATGGAGAAGAGTGGCAGGAGTGATTTGTGACAGGCAGGTACCAGCAAAAGTGAAAGGGAAGGTGTACAAGACAGTAGTGAGACCAGCTATGGTTGTATGGTTTGGAGACAGTGGCACAGATGAAAAGACAGGATCAGCAATGAGTTAATTAGAAGAACAGCTCGAGGATGGAGCTGCCAGGGAAGAGAATCAGAATCAGAATCAGAAAACTTTATTGATCCCAGAGGAAATTGGAAGAAGAGGAAGTCCTAGTAGGAGGTTTATGGATGTGGTGAGGGAGGACATGCACGCAGTTGGTGTGAGAAAGGAAGATGCAGAGGATAGAAGGAAATGGAGATTGGTTGATCCGCAGTGGCGACCCCTAATCGGGAGCAACAGAAAGTAGAAGAAGAAGAAGTTCTAGAACTACAGTTCACTCAGCTCACCTTAAATGTCTTCATCAGAATCAGAAAACTTTATCGATCCCAGAGGAAATTGCTTATGTTATGACTGCACAGACACACAGAGACACAGAACAATATAAAATTTAATATAAAGTCAAAATAAAAAAAGGTGGGTGAGTGTGACGAGGGATGAGTTATAGAGTTTGATGGGTGGGTGTGTGATGGGGAGGAGTTATAGGGTCTGATGGGTGGGTGTGTGTGACAGAGGGAGGAGTAACAGAGTCTGATGGCAGTAAGGGGGAAGGATTTTCTGTGGCATTCAGTGGAACACTTTATGCTGGTGAGTCTGTGGTTAAAAGTGCCTCTCTGATGGACTGAAGTCTAGACAATGTTCTTCTTTCAGCCACAGTTTTCAAGTTGAGTTACTCACCCACCACTGAGCCCACTTTACTGATCAGCTTGTTGAGTCTCTTAGGGTCTGCAGCCACTTTAATGCTGCCACCCCAGCACACTACAGCATAGAAAATGGCGCTGGCCACTACAGACTCATAGAACATCCGCAACATGGTGTTGCAGACACTGAAAGATTGGAGGCTTTCCTGGAAGTACAGCCTACTTTGACCTCTCTTGTAAGAGCCAGAGAGTTCTTTGACCAGTACAGCTCATATGTCCAAGTGCACACCAAAGTACCTGTAGTCCTGAATGAACTCCACATCCACCCCCTAATGGTCATCGGACGTGATCTTCTCAGGTCCACCACCAGTTCTTTAGTCTTGCTGACGTTCATATTAAGAAGTCAAAAAAAAGTGTTGGTGAAGGGTGATGAAACATCTCATATCATTGCCACTTTCACATCAGCTGCATTCTTTGAGAATGTTGATTGGTTAGGCCCCCGTGAGAGACGTGAGGTCATGTTTTTTTATCATGTATTTTTGTGAATGTAAAACTGCAGGCTAAGACGTCTCAAGAAAGCATTCAATCGCACACAGTTCTTAAGTAACAGGATTAAACCTTAGAGGAAAAGTAGCGTACTCAGAGTGAACTTATCGCGTTTTCCCCTCGCTGGTCTGGGAGGCTCTCCATTATAGCCATATCTGTGTTCTGTAATTAAACTCCCCCCGTTGCTGCCAAGGAGTAGTGTAAGCAACAATGACATCTAATTAAAGGAAAGAGAAAGAAGCTGAAATCCAGAGCCGCTGTTTACAGACCATAATAGAGAGACTCTTCATGTGGAGATTGAGCGTATTGCGTGCAGGCTTTGCCCGGGCCTCATAGCTGTACAAGAGCTTCTCTCCTTTGGTCATTATTTTAAAGAGGAGCACGTGGTCTCGGCTGAATCTGACCTTTGTTTTAATGTCACAGATAATGTCAGGGGTCACTCTGCAGGTTGTGACCGTTTCCTCCTTTGTGTGTGTTCGTGTTCTACATTTGCCCTCTCTTCATCTTAGAGACCCCAAACACACACACAAACACACACGATACACTGAGTGACGGAGCTAAGAGTCCTCCAGGGATCCTCTACCCCTCCGCATAATCAAGACAAATCGCGCGGCTGATTTTTCTAAAGAGAATGCCCTTCCGCAAATGCCAGCAGCTTCACACAGATGAGAAATCTTCGCAAGGAGATGGGAGGAGGGGGGGGTTGGTTCTTAAAGGCTCCTTATGGAAACTGTCAGCCTCCAGGCTCTGAGTGATCATGCCTTTATTTGAACAGAGTTTTCTACATGACGCTCGTAGCAATGCCTGTTAGGAGTGCAGATCACAGCTTACTAAAAGTAGGCTGGGGTCTAGGCCTGAAACAACTGAAATAACTCACACACCCAAGCAGAAAAAGCAGAACACATTTGGTTCTCTTTGTGCAACGTGCGATACAAAGAATTCATCCAGCTCCAAATAAAGCCCTTTTATCCAAACTTCAAAACAGCTCACCAGGTTTGTCACTTCCAAAGACTTCAGCTCCATTGGCTTGCATTTATTTTTACATTTTTCTGCATTTTTCTCCCTTTGCTATCCATTTTAGTTCCAGTCGCTCGCTAGGACCCCCCTAATATACGATACCACCAACACTGGGAGAGTGAGGGCGAGCACTTGTGCCTTGGAATGCCACAATGATGTCACTGGACAGCTCAACATGCTTGGAGGAGAACACTAACCACCGCTCTATTACGTCAGCTAACAGCTAACTGGCTAGTGATGAGGGGAGGGGGAAGGCCATCCTACCTACCCAGAGAGGGGCAGGCCAATGATGCTCTCTTGGACTCCTGGCCACAGTAATGCTACAGAATAATTATCATTTTAATATTCAGAATAAAAAAATCTCTTTCATACAGCTCTGTACAGTACTGTGCAAAAGTCTTACGCATCTGCAAAAATTATATTTTAAAACTTTAGATGAGTAGGGTTTTTTTTATTAATATTGCAAAATACACTAAATAAAACTCAAAAGAATAAATACAAATATCATTATACAGTGAATAGTGATTTTACGAACAGTACATCCATGTACTTCCTTGTGGAAGTCCAGAATTACTTTAAATCAGGAGCTGCGGCTGGAGGAACCGAGGAGAAATTTGGAACCGAACCAGTGTTCTCCTCACCAGCTCACACAATATCAACTACTTTTTACGAACAAAAATATTGATACTTTTTACTGATTTCTTGTTTGTTTGCATTTATTCTAATGTTAACTTTAGTAGCAGAAAGACACTTTATCACACGCTGCATTTGCACAGGTGCCTAAGACTTTTGCATAGTACTGTATATATGTGAACTTGCCCCTGAAAAGGTCCTCTGGCATTGAGCTTTCTCTAAACCGTGGGCAGATGCGGTGCCTAAGACCATTATTCTGTTCTTTTTATAGGGCATTTTGTTTCTAATCCAGAGGAAGTAAATGACACCTGAAATCGCTTTGTTGGCATAATGGAAATGTTTGATAGAGCTCCTTTGCAAATTAATTTTTGACAGCGTTGCCCATATAGTGCTTGCAAATGTACAAAAATGAAAAGAAAAATCCTTGAAGAAAGATTCATGCATTATTTTCCTTTTTCAGGTTTCAGATTTTCAGACGATTAGTGGCTTTTTTGGTGAAATGTGATGCACTGAAATGCAAACCACATTCATGATGGTCTCGCACAACTATGAGATTAAAGGCATTTGAATTAAATCCTCTGGTTATTGTGTCAGTTATGAAATGAGCTCCATCAAAGGCTCTTCCTGTAACAATTCCATTATGTGGAGGTTCTTTAAACTTTTAAAAGCTTCTCTGCACTTAGGCATCCACATAAATGGCGCTTTTAAGAACCTTTCACTCAAAGGTTCCTTAGGGAATGGTTCTTCTTCGGCATCACGCAAGAACCCTTGCCAGCACCCTTTAAAGAATTTTTAAAAATAGAAAAAGAGGGAAAAAATCTGTAAAAAAAAAAATAAAATAAAAAAAAAACGTTTAATAACGGGTAGTAATTTAAAATTTAAAAACAATACATCAGTAAGTAACAACTGTAAGTGGAAGTAAAATCTTTAAACTCAACACAAAATTCAATTACATAATAAATAAAATGACAAAAAAGTGCAAAATGTTTTATACTAATATGATTGACACAATTTATATATGTGTTTACAAAAATGTTAATAATATTAATATTTTAATAGCAACAATAATAATTTAGTAATAAATAATCATCATTTAAATAATTATGCAATAATAATAATAATAACAACTACATACTCTGCCCTAAGCAACAGCTTATAGCACTTATAGCAAGAAATGGCCCTGATTAAAAACTAATTAGACTTTCCATATATGTGCGTGTGTGTATGTGTGCGTATGTGTGTGTGTGTATGTCTGGCTGTGTTTGTGTGTGCATGTGTGTATGTGTATGTATATGTGTGTGTATGTATATGTATGTGCGTATGTGTATATGTATGTGTGTGTATATGTATGTTTGTGTATGTGTATGTGTATGTGTGTCCTTGTGTCTGTATATGTGTAAGTATATGTGTATAGTGTATGTGTCTGTATGTATGTGGGTATATGTGTGCGTATGTTTCTGTGTGTGTGTCTGTATGTGTGTATGTATATGTATATGTGTCTGTCTGTGTATATGTGTGTGACTGTATATGTATGGGTGTGTGTGTATGTATGTGTGTATGTATGTGTATATGTATGGGTGTCTGTGTGTTTGTGTGTAAGTACATGTATAATGTATGTGTCTGTATGTATGTGGGTATATGTGTGTATGTTTGTGTGTGTGTATGTGTGTATGCATATGTATGTGTCTGTGTATATGTGTGTATGTATAGTGTGTGTATATGTGTGTATGTCTGTGTGTCTGTATGTTTGTGTGTGTCTGTATGTATGTGTATACGTATATGTATATGTGTCTGTGTATATGTGTGTGTCTTTAGTGTGTGTGTCTGTATGTATGTGTATATATGTGTATGTATGTGTATATGTATGGGTGTCTGTGTGTTTGTGTGTAAGTACATGTATAATGTATGTGTCTGCATGTATGTGGGTATATGTGTGTGTGTGTGTGTATGCATATGTATGTGTCTGTGTATATGTGTGTATGTCTGTGTGTGTCTGTATGTTTGTGTGTGTGTGTCTGTATGTATGTGTATACGTATATGTATATGTGTCTGTGTGTCTTTAGTGTGTATGTCTGTATGTATGTATGTCTGTGGGTGTGTCTGTATGTGCATATGTTTCTGTGTGTGTGTGTGTATATTTGTATGTATGTGTGTGTGTGTATATGTGCGTCTGCATGTGTATATGTATGGGTGTTTGTTTGTATGTGTGTGTATATGTATGTATGTGTGTAACCTACCCCGTGGGCTCCAGAAGCTTCACTGCATCTGCCTCAGCGCGGCTCCCAGAATGCACCGCGGGGCTGTCATGGCGGCTCACTGATGACAGTTGTGGCACATGGGAAGAGAAGAAAAAAAACAAATTAATAACAGAGAAGAGGAGAGTGTCCCGTTAAAGCAGCGGAGCGTCTGGACGGCTCGGGTTTAACACTCCCAGACACATACCCACCCCCCCGGTGAGCGCCTAGACCCTGTCCCGCAGGAGAGAGAGCAGAGTCCGGACCGGAGAGAGAGAGACAGAGAGGAGAGACCGGGCCGGAGAGAGAGAGAGGAGGGTTCGGGCTGGAGAGAGAGAGAGGAGAGTCCGGGCCGGAGAGAGAGAGAGGAGAGTCCGGGCCGGAGAGAGAGAGAGGAGAGTCCGGGCCGGAGAGAGAGAGGAGAGCCATGCCGCTGGAGGTGGAGGGTCCCGTTCTGAGGGGCTTCTTGCTGGACCCGGAGAGGAGCTCCTGCAGCAGGGGAGGTGAGAGCTGCACTCCTCCTCAGCCGTGGCGGGAGATGCGGGTGGGGGGGAACGCGGAGTTCTATTCGAATCTTTAAAGCTTCTGGAACGCGCTCGCGGGGAGGTTAGAATCAGAACGGTTATAACGGTCGCTGCTAGTTCATAGACACGGACCGCGTTTATAGAGCCTGTCAGCTGAAAAAAAGTGTTTTTTGTAAACGTGACGAACCATTCGCGTGTCTGATAACCTCTGTCACTAAACTGTCTGGATTTAAACCACGAAGTAGTGTTAAAATGTAAAATAAAATGGAACATTCGCTGTCACGCGACAGGCGAGGCTCATGGAGGGAGAGTTTATACCGTAGCAGACAGGGAACGGGGATGTGAACCGAGAGAGAGGCGGAATGAGTGGAAACCACGCGTCTGCGCCCTGCTCTGTCGTTAGCATTGAAGCTAACTCGCTAGCAGCGCTCAGTCCGGACTCGGAGCCTCACGTGCCGCCGCTCGAGCGCCGCGCTCCCTCAAGCTTTAACCTTTAAACGGAACCGGAACCGTGTTCGAGGCTACCACTCGGAGTACCTGTCAGAAGGTGAGCCCTTTGTTTGTTTTTCTTAGGTCCTTTATTGCTGTCATGGTAATGTTACTGTCTTCCGTGGAGCTGTGAGTGATATCTTCACGCGTGTGTGTTTTTTGATGTCCACCTAACAGGGGACACCCCACTGACCATTCTGGAAGTGGACATGATCATGTATTTTGACTTTTTGTGGAATAATGAACGTCTTCTTTGATCAGAAGCTGGTTTGATAAGGTGGTATGGTGTTTCGAGATGAGGGTGCAACCTCGACCAGCATCTACATGGAGATATTAATGAGAACTCTTTAATGTATTTAAATTAACTGTGATTATACACAGTGGAAAGATGTCTTGCTGTTTTACTGTTTTCTCTCTTCGTCTCCACGTCCCCTCCCTTTCTTTCTCTCCATCTCAACCCCTCCTTCTCCCTCTTGCCCAGCCATCTCCATCACCTCCACGCCTGCCTCTGAGAACTCCTCATGTCCGTTCTGCCGTGTCTGAAGTGTTCAAATTTCCCAGGCAGAAAAGCTATTTTTGGCCTGTCCTCGTTCAGCCAAACGAATTCACTACACTCTCTCCTCAGAAGAGGCACTTGAAGTGAAGTGAAAATGACAACTTTGCCCACGTAAAAATAGCTACGCTTTCAACACAGAATGATCAGAGGCGCCAGTCTCTTTTTTTGATATGATTATTTTTAAAACTTGCAGCCCTATTGTGTCAGACTCTTGTTTTTTAAAAGCAAAGCTGCTGAAATAGCTGACATACCTTGAGTGGCGAGTGCATTCTGACTAAAAGACCAGGTATGTTTTTGTACATCTTGCACCCTAGACGGTTTATTTACTGTAATTTTCTGCCAGTTCTTAATCCTCGGTATGCTTCATTTTGCATCTTCTCTTTTAACCTTTCTAGATCCACACCCAGCACTCTCTTTCTTTCACCCAAGCTTTCTCACTGCTACATCTTCTGGTGCTCCATCTTCCACACGCTCTCATTCATCCCTGCTGCTTGCTGGTTAATGCACCAGCTTTCACTTTCTCTCCTCCTCTAACTGGAGGGACCTGTGGTGCACGACCGCATGTGGCAGGTTGTGTGTGAGAACGCTGGAAAAAACGAGATCATGAAGAATAAGCTGCTGCAGATGTTGCAGCCATGAATTTATGAAGAATTAGTATTTACGCTGAGTTAGTTTATTTTGAGTCAGCATGTTGTGGTTGACTCTGGAAGGTTAGATTTTGTTTCTTTGGCAACACACACACTCATTCACACCTGCGCAGACGTACTATGTATTTGTTTTGTTGACTCCTGGGTGAAAATATTGTAAATGCAGTGTTTTGAACACTTTATTGATTGGTTTATTGAAGCTTTGCAGTTGTTCTGTTCTGTACTTAACTCTGCAACCCTTGTGTATGTTTTACTCTTTAGACGGCGGTGTGCTGCTGCAGTATGTATTTGAGGGAGATTTTGAGGCGGCACTGCTCAGCCCCCAGGTACTGGACTTACTGGCTGGAGACCCAGAGGAGGGTGAGAGCATCGAGGCTTACCTGGAGAGACGGGTCCTCGCCTACATTAACAATGCCACAGAAGACCAGAAGAGTGACAGGTGAACACTGCCAACAGCCTTTCACAAATGGAGCAGTTTTAAATTTTGTAGTGGGCATTTCAAACAGAAATACTATTCAGTATTCACGTTTTGACGGCTGCTGTAGACTTTGTCTGTGCAAGTTTTTGCTGTTTGTATAGTGGCGTCTAATCCACAGTATCCACACACATTTCAGTGGCAGCCCCTGGTATTAACAAATATTTTTTCCATCATTTTTTGTTGCTTAATGGTGGTTGGCAAACAGCTTTTAGGTAAGTTACCACTGTCTGGCAGTAGTAATGCTTTACTGGCAGTAGAGACGTGGGTAAAACAGTGGTCATATTTGTGTTGTTAAGGAAGGCAATAGTCACATTAACTATTTAATTCTTTGTCTTAATTGCTAATCAAATATTTGAAAATTATGAACAATCCCTAAAGTTCTGGTGGAAGGAAAAGCCGAGGCTGTAGTATTGTCTTGATGCTGGAGTTTCCAACTTTCGATGCAGTTTTTAAAAAAAAATGATCAATATTCACTACCATGGGGTTGGGTTTCAAGTAATGGCCAGTTAGTCATGCTAAAGGGTTTTTAACAAATCTGTCGTTTTCACAATAACAACCGCATCAACTGCAACTATTTGAAATGTCGCAAACAACAGCACAAACAAGGCTTTAGAAGTTTCATTGTCTGGTTATATTAGGCTGTGAGTGGAAGTGCTACTCTGTGTGAGGAGAGGTGGTTTTGGATATGGTTGTCCAGTTGTATCAGCTTAATCTCTAAAAAGAGTTGATGCAGTGGAAAAGCAGTATTGCAGTAGAAAAACAGTATAGAACTAGTATGCATTGAAAAATCAAAAATTTTCACAACTCTGACAGTCACAGGAGTTGTTGTCAGCTTTACAGATTTACCCATACAGATCAGTAATCTCAGGTGATAAATTTGGCATTATATTACAATCATTTGGCAGATGCTTTTATCCAAAGCAAATAACAATATGAGGACACATTCAAGTTTCAGGACAGTGTGTCAGTGTGACACGAGGTGAAATTAAAAACAACAAAAAGCCAGAAAAAACAATACAGAATACAGAGTGTAATAAATATGTAATAACATAATTATGTTTAGGTGAGACAGCAAAGACTTAAGTAATGGCTCTCTTTTGCCTCACATGGGTGGACATGTGTTTTCCTTAATATTGTATCATTAAAATAAGTTTATAATGTCTTCAAAGCCTCTGGCAAATGTATTCTAGCACTGTGCTCATAGCTACAAAACATACAGGGATCACAGTTTTCCGTCATATGCACTTGGTGTCATGTGACTCCACTTTTTTGTGTATGTCTTTTCAAACGCACTTTGTAAAGTTCTTGTCCAGCCCCACACATCAAAATAGAAAAATACGGAACACAAAAGCTGTTGGTTCCTTGTGTTGTTATGGAGACGGATCAGGTAATGGAGCCTTATTGGTGAGTCTACTGGAAGATTGGGACTTATCTTAGTCTATTTAGTAAAGATACAAACTAAAAATCATGTCCTGTATTTCGTGATAACATTATATAACAATATGTATAATAAGGAAACAATCAAAGATGATAATGTAGCACCATGGTGTATTGAAGCAGGCCGTGCAATGAATCAGGTCTTTTAGTCTACACACAAGCTGATTAGATTAACACCAAACCGGTACATTTATAAAATGATTTTAAAAATCCCAACACCCCTTAATGCACAGCAAAGCCTTAATGCACAGCAAGCAAGAGAAATGAAAAATGAGTAAAGTTAATCAAGGTTGCAGTCAGAGTCAAAGTTTGAGACAAAGAAGTTCCAGAATCCAGCAGCCTGTAATCAATCCAACGGACGACAAGAAAGCAGTTCTTTAGCAAACACGAATAATCTTCAGGGAAAGTTTATTCAGGCTGCTAAAAATCTGGACAATTTACACTAATTTCACCTTGTGCTGAGCTTGGGCCCGTCTGATAGTTTCAGAAAAAAAACAACTCGTGGTGTCCCGTAAACTGAATAGCCGCCGGGCTAATGGGGTCCTGAACAGCAATATTTGAATGCTTCAGAAGAGATGAATCACAGTCAGGTCCGCAGTGATGTGTCAGTATCCTGTATTTTTGATAAAGTTACACCTTGGATTTACTGACAGTGATGAATCCTTTGAATCAGGGCTTTATTCATGTCACTGCTGTGACAAATAAGCTAAAAACACATTGTTATAGTAACAAAAACACAGTTCAGCTGTCCTGTTAATAAACCCCTCGCTGAAATCAGTTTTGAATTGTTGTAAAACATCCGTTGTTTTTCGGGGCCCCTGGATGCAGCTGGTTGCTCAAGTTCTTGGGGATTAGTGATGGGTAGAATACATTATGTATTGTTGTAGGGCTGCACAATATATCGCAAATTTACCGTCATCGTGATATCAACATGCGCAATATACATATCGTGAAAGACTGACTGAACTGCGATAAATGGTGTTTTTCCAAAGCTCAACA
>JBBPCZ010012120.1:0-15011 GCA_037974445.1 Brycinus macrolepidotus
GCCACGATCCTAACATTATAACAGGCACCTTCCGAGCAACAGCAAGTTAACATTTATAAATCTGTTTTCTTTTTTTTTCTGAACGAGTACCAGCAGAAACATTTTTCTTTTATCAGAAGAAAACAGATACAGTCATAGCAGAAACAGTCTATGATCAGTAGCAAGTGTCCCTGTTAGAGTGAGGTGAAGTTGTCGAGCACAATAAAGCAACAAACTTTCAGCATAATAGTAAAAAAAAAAAAAATGTTAATGTGCAATAAAAAAAAATATATATATATATGTGTGTGTGTGTGTGTGTGTGTGTGTGTCTATATACATATACATATATTTTTTCTTTATTTATTTTTTTGTTGATTAATTTTGCTGGGCCAGGAGGCTTATGCACTGTAACAAACTCTTAGACTTGTCGAGAATATGAAAGCCACAACAAACATCGGTGGTGGATGGGTTTAATGATGCTGTTTGAGGATGTACCAGCCCAATGTTGTTAATGACATTTTTGCCAAAAATTAGATCACTGGTGAATACAATGAAATAAAAATAAAATGCATGTGAATTCCATGATTTACGGACTCAAAACTCAAAAACACCTTATGATGACGAACAGTTGTACAACAGTAGTCTTTTGGAGTATGAGAAAAAGAGCAAAAACAAAATTTTGACCTTTTTTTGTCCATTTTTGTGTTTTGTAAATTAGAGTTTCCAGTGTATGCCAACAGTGGCTATCAGCTGGGCTGCCCTCTTAGCTCTCTCCATTTGTGCCTCTGGTGAGCAGTGAAGGAAGCAGGCAAATGGATTTGGAAATAGAATTCTCAAGGCCCTGAAGAAGTGCCCTTTTGAGATGCTATATTTGTCTCTCGAAAAGTCAAAAGAAGCTGCAATTGTGCTCTCTGCGCAATGAATCAGCAGTGCACTTTAAAGCGTTCTCCTTCGTTTGAAGAATCTAATGTGGGGCATGAAGCAGAACTCTGCTTGGGTGAAAGTTATTGCAGAATATTGCCCAGTGTTGGTAGACAATCTTTTAAGGGGAAGTCTCGGGGGTGAGTGTCTTGGACATTTTTTAACCACAACCGCCACTGAATTCTATTTCTCGCCTTTGTCTTTGGTAGTGCTTCTCCAAATTAGGACGTCCACCTTGCATCATGTTCTGTTCAGGGGACAGAATGAGCTGTGACTCAGCAGCCATATGGTGGTGGGAAAAAAAAAATCTGGCCAGAATTCGATTACTGTCATCACGTCTTTCTTTCAACCCCCCACAACCCCCACCCCCCATGTGGTTGTGCTTTCAGCTTGTTTTAATGTCAGACATGTCGCCTTCTACCCATTCATTTTCTACTCTTACATGGTTTATTAGATGATTTAAAACCAGCAGAATTGAGTTAAAATCATGAGCCCAGACATGTATCATTGAGCCCAATAATTATTTCAGAGCATCAGAAATCTGGGTATGCAACCCTATTTTGTCCTGTGTGCTGCAAGTTTGCTTTGAGCCCTGATCAACATTTTAATAGTGCTACTTAAGCACACCTACACACCCTTCAAAACGTTTTAACTTTTTAAAATTAATTTTATATACTATACTGATCCTGGAGGAAATTGCTTACATTACATTTTTGCTTCCTAATCCAATGTAATTAAACCAGTCAGGAGAATTGGTGTTGTATATGAGGGCCGTTTTGCTGTTGCCAGATTTTTCTTAGCATCTTGTTTAAGGGTTAGTAAACAAAATCAACACACTCTGGCAATTTGAGAGGCCCGTGTTAACCAGGACGTGCAAACTGAAGAAGCAGCAGACCCCAGTATTGGCTGTTACTGGGATGATGCTGCCCAGTGCCAGCATTTTGTGAAATAAGAGTGTAATAAGGTTTGCATTTTTGGGAAAGTCCAAAAAAAACATGGGTCTTGAGGAGTAGACAGCTATGATTTTGGGTCTGTACAAAAAGGTGCCACAATGGATTCCTTAAATAATGCCATAGAAAAACCACTTTAGTCCCTTGATAAACCTTTTCAAATTTTAAAGAACCTTTTAGGGGTATAATGATCTATAAAATGTATTTTGTGATTAGCTCGAATCAGTTTATTACAGTAACAATGTAAATGTAACAGCACTATGATATAGGTTATACTGTTCTCTAAAACCCATGTGCAAAAAAGGCTGTTTAGGGAGCCAAAAGTTCTTCTATGACAGTGGTCTGTCTTCCTGATCTACCGTCCTGTGTAGTCTGCTACCAACCACATTACATTTTCATCATTTGGCAGACGCTTTTATGCAAAGCGACATACAGTTTTTGGGCATCACAGATGTAGGCTACTGTAGTGGTAGGAGTCTTGCCCAAGGACTCTTATTGGTGTAGTGGGGTCTGTCACCCAGAGTACGAATTGAATCTCATTGTCCTACTTGGAAGGCCGCATAGTTATCCACTACACCAACCAACTGCAATTAGATGCACCTGGTCTAGCTAAGTAACTTCTTGATTGGCTGAGTTGGCTCTTGGTAAAGGAGGAGTCATGTATATTGTAACAAAACATGTGGATTTCAAACTTAATTTAGAGTTAAGATTTGAATTAGAATTAGAATTAAGAAAAATTAACCCTGAAAGATCCTGAGGACTGATTTAAGAAGCAAAACATGCCACTAGTTTTACATCTCCTATTTGACTCCGTCAGTCTGATGCAGAGTTTCATATTTTCCCATCACCATGTGCCTGGGATCCCCTCAAAATCTTTTGAATCTACTTGCATCTCATAGTCACCACTGACATAGTCTCATTCTTGATTGCTCCCTCCAGTTCACAAGAATTCCACTCACAAAGCTTTCATAGCTATTAACAATGCAGCATTGCTATGTCAAGTTTAATCATCCGAACGCCTGGGGGCTGCGGTGTGCAGATCCCTCGGGAGTCGCTCGTGACACACTTACGGTTGACCTGGGAATTGTAAGCGAGTGGCGGTCTCGTGGGGTCCTCATACAGTGAATAGAAACGTGACAGTGGCACAAAGCCAGTGGTGATTATAAATAAACAGTGAGTCAGAATCAGATCATACAGGTTTGACGTACAGTTGCCTAAAGAGAACAATACTCTATGGAGCAAGTTCTCGTGGGAAATTTATGTCTGTTTAAGTCTAGAGTTGTTGTTGCTTTACATTCGAGATGTAAGTGTGTAATAAATGTATATTTTCTTTCATTCAAATGTGATGAAATATCTCTTCTACTTGCAATTTATTATCAGTTACTTTCCAAAGAATTGTGATATGACACCATGCTTATTCAACAGATTCAATGCAAATTGTGTGTGTGTGTGTGTGTGTGTGTGTGTGTGTGTGTGTGTGTGTGTTATATAGCAAGTTTAGAAAGCAAAACTTTAGAATCTGAACTTGATTGTACCAAAACCCGACCTGGACCACAACCAGTCAGCATAAAGCCAACTCTCATAAAAAATAAAGACATGAGTGATGAAAAACCTGTAGAATCTGCTAAAAATTGTGAACCCAGATATTTATCTCGAAGGATGAGAAATCTGGGTAGGTAAGAAAACTCCAAGTGCTGGCTTGTTTTGGCGAGACTGCTTTCCTCTCCAATCAGCATTTAATGACAAAAACAACAACTCGAGGAGGCAATCTAAATAAGACTCAGACCCCAGTATTGGCTATTGCTGTGGTGTCTAAATATCGGAATGACAGCTATGAATCACAGATTTAAAACTCACTGATGCTTGTAAAGTTATCATACATACACTGTTACCTAGCAACAATCAAAATATCTTAATAAAGAGTACAACTTTTTTAAACTTTTTAACTATTTTTAACAAATGTATTTATTAATTAATTCCTTCAGGCAACATCATATCAGTTCAATCTGGAAAAATGATTAACATTTAGAGTTGGAGTTGTTTCATGCTGGCTTCATGGACCTTGCTGCAAACAACACAAGTCCAGCAACAAGATGTACTGTTGTTTCTGGAAAGACAAGTATCAAAAAAGACTAAGACTAAAGCTCAGGTCAGTTATAAAAAAAAAGGTCGCGTGTCACTGTTTGTTGTGGTATAACTAAAAATAATCACCCCATGAACACAGCTACGTGAACTTTCAGCCATCCTTAACCATAAATGGCTTGGTAAGAGCTGGTGAATTCATCCCTATTTGGTGGTTCAGCGGTAGAGTTGATGCAATGAGTGAAGAGAATTAAGAGAATCAGAAGAGTGCCGATTTGAATCCACGCTGTGACTATATTTTTTTGCCCATAAAATCACTGTTTGGGTGTCTCCAAACGCTGGTTTTATAGCAACCACGCAATCACACCTCGCGTTTTCTCACGGAAATGCATCTAGTTATTGACTGAACTATTCCTTAAAGTTCTAATACAATTGCCGTAGATCTGACTGTAGATGAGTCCTTTAGAGGTGCTTGAATAAGGAGCACATAGTTCAGTCCAGCCTCTCACATTTTTACTGAAACAATCCCACCAGAGATCAGTTTGAGACAATTATATGTGTCTTACTTTGCCATTGTAGACCCTTCTGGCCAAACTACACCAAACTACACTGTCCAGAGTCCGTGTCTGTCCTTAAATTAGGCCTGCATCCAAATGCAGTAGGTGCATGCGAAGCTCTTGCACACGTAAGGACCCTCAGGCCTGGGGCCGGGCCTCTGCTGGACATCCGGGAGCATTAATCTAATGCTCAGTGGTCCGTGGGCGCTCTGGTCAGTCTCCAAGTGACGCTGCCGAGGTGCGGCAAACCCGAGCCCGACAGGTCGGAGAGAGAGTGAGAGAGGAAGGAGAAAGGAAGCGAGGGAGTGCAGAACAGAAAGACGAGAGAAGCAAGCAAGAGAGTCCATCATGGCCCTCATCTCTCAAACTGCCGGAGCTGCGCTGAAAAAGGTCAAACTGCTGCTGCCGTGGCGACACAAGGGCAAGAGTAAGTGTCCATATCAGATGCTGACCAGATAGGAGGGACTAATGGAACCATGTTGCTTTGCATTTCAGAATACGAGGGCATTTTTGAGAACAGAGTTTTCTTCATTTGTTTCTTGCTTGGCAAAATGGTTTATCTGAGATTTTGGTCTATGCTGAAAAAGTTGATGCCTTGATTCAAATGTGTGCTTTATCTCCACCAACAGTCATTGCCAAAAGTAAGTGAACTGACAGTGAACTTGGGCTTATGTGTTTTATTCGTGTCGAAATTTCGTGCACATTTGCATTAATTAAAGTCAATGCCATTTTTTTTTTCAAATTAGCCCTGGGAGTTAAGATTAGAGGTGGGCAATATGACCATATTTAGCATTATCGTGATTAATTACATCTCAATATGCTTTTCTTAGCATATCCTGGATATCATCAATATTTAAACATTGACTAATTGCAAAGAGAGCATAATTAGGCCTGGTTAATTGGATTTAGTGCACCCCAGTGAGTGAAGCTATGAATAAAACTCATAATAAACTTGTTGGAAAGTAGCTTTAGGGTTTTTGTCATTCTAACTTACCACACCTTAGAATAACTAAAGATGAGTTAGTTTTTGGGGCAGCTGGTGGCTGGAGCAGGGGCAGGGAGTTGCCCCTGCATTCGGAAGGTCATGGGTTTGAATCCATGACAAATGGACACTTTACATATGATCTACATTTTGCATCTTGAAATGGTGAAATTAGGGGTGTGCAGATCCTCTGTATCGGTATCAATCTGATATGGGCCAGAACCACTGGAGTGGATTTCAGAAAGAGCCAGAAATATCAGTCAAACGCTCAACTAACCTTTGAGCAACAAGAGAGATATGCAGTAACTCACTATTTCATACTCCATATTCCCTACTCCCTATATCATGCACTATGTGGGAATTAAAATACAGGGTCCCGCACCCAACTAGTGTATAAACTGTCTAACATTGAGCCATTGGCAATTCAGCCATGTTTACAATTCCATAATGGACAAACTGTGCACCATATGGGCGCAGAAACCCGCATTTTATAACTTACATAGTGCACTAGAGAAAGTAGGGAGCAATTTCGGATTCAAAGTGCCTCCAGACTAATGTATTATTAACAGTTTTATTATTAGTTGATTTTAGTATAGCTTTTCAGGTTTGAAGAACAGATGTGGACTGCTTGAGCACTAATGTACATAGCTCTGGATAAGAGCGTCTGCTAAATGCCGTAAATGTAAATGTTAGAGAGAAAGAAGTCTTGGACTGGTATCAACAGATACGCAAGGTTAGAGTATCAGTATCAGGCTTGAAAAAGTAGTATTGTGCCAGCCCTTGTCAAAATATTCTCTTTTGCGATAGTGTCCACCCCTCTCCCAACAATGACTGCCAAGTGGAAGAAACTGATCCAAACATCACTGACCAGCAGAGATGTTCCATGAACATTGGTAGCCCTTTGGAGTTGTGTTGGCTCAAAAACGACTTTTTGTACCAAAAGCATGATGTAAATTTAGCTTATTAAAACAATAAGTTCTAATTCTATGTAAAGTGTAGATTCTAAACTTCCTATCAATGCCTCATGTTTTTGAGTAGAAGACAAGGTCATGTATTGATTTGAGCGTGCATCTTGTTTTGCAGAAAGAAAAAATGTCCCTGACGTCTTTTACCTTGTTTATATCCGGAGTGTAAATCGAATGTAAGAGTGTTTTTTGATGTAGCCGGGGATGTTTTTGCAGAATGCAAAATCTCACAAATGACCTTTTGTTATTTTAGGATGGAAAGAAGCATCAGAAGTGCAGATTAAATGTAAATGCAATTCATGCCATCAGTATTCAGTTCATTGTGTACGTTTAAATAATCATGTACATTGAATGTACAGCAAAGCAACTGTAATCAGCCTCGGCCCCTGATGGTGAAGGACAGTGGCAGTACGAGTTGGTGTTGCGATGCTCATCACGGCTCTGGTGGCTTTCACAGCTCGTGGCTTGGCTTATGTGGGTTTTTGGAGAGTGGATGGAGGCTTTGGCATTGCTCCGTGTTCTGAAAATGCTTGGATATCTTTGTGGTGGTGTGTTTTTCAGTCTTGGCATGTTTTGAGATTCCTTTTTGGTGTTGCTGGCACAAACCAAGCATATTATGGGTGACTGTGTTTTAAAATGCTCTATGAAGCCAGGTCAGCAAGGGTACTCGAGTGCTGCATGCTTTTTATGCGTGTGTGTTTGTGTCAGAGCCTGTATATCATTTCATTCACCATCAATCACAGATATCAGTGCAAAGTGCTACATTGTGGAATTCACACTGCACCTTCTCTCATGGCTTGTTAAGTCACCATCTACTACACCATTGCCACTCACATTTATGCAGAGGCTGGCACAATATAACACTGGAAACAACTTTCTGTTCATGGTTATCCATCTATCCTAACCTTTCATGTCATGTTTGCATCTACTGGGTCACATGATTTCTTTCCATATGACCTTTACACCAGCCGAATGGCACAACTGATATAAAAATTGGGTCTGACAACAATTTTAACTATAATTTTATAGTTAATAATACTATAACAATAAAAATGATGCCAGTCAGAGATGACACTAACCTAAAACCAGGTCTGCATTATAATCAAGACAATATCAGCAGATAATGAAGCTGATGTCTAACCTGAAATAGCACATTCTCACTTTAATACACATTAGCTTACTTACTGTGGGCTAGTTTTGCATTTGGGAACCTTAATTTTGATGCTTTTAGATGCTGAAGTGCTTCAGCTTATTTTAAAGCTTAAGGGTCTGGGATCTGCTTATGATATTTACATTTATTTTTACCCACCATTTTCCAGCCTCTCTTTATTCCTTAGACTTAAACAGACCCTCTTGGTTCCTGCACCTTTTCTGTAAATAACCTCTGCTCTGTTTGGCTGCCCTTTCATATGCCTCATTCAAAAAGCAGTCCAGACTGAAACACTCCTTATAACTTCGATGTGAATGGGCAGGGCTAACTTCTGTAGTCTGAATAGGCAGACATATGTAAATGTGTTGGTTTTCATGATCTCACAAAAATGGTGAATTCAAATCAGGCAGCTTAATTTCCATATATGTGCCACATAGACTAGGGAGTGAAAAGTGTAGTACTAAGTAAATTTGGAGAATTAGGTTATCCATGATATGGTTCCTGTAATAGATCATCAAGGTGAAATGTCAGACCAATATCAGCATTGGTCAGTACCTGGCCAGTATAAGGTTTATAATACGTGATCCGCCTTTCTGGCACATATGTAATAAACTATATGGCCAAAAGTATGTGGACAGACTTCTTGATTACTTAGCTCAGATGTTTCACACTCATTGCTAACAGGTATAAAATCAAGCATACAATCTTCACAGACAAACACTAGCAGTGGAATAGATCATACTGAAGAACACAGTGACTTTAAACATAAATCACAGGTGCCACCTTTACCACGTCAATCTGTGAAACACTTGGGCTGCTAGATCTGCTCCGGTCAATTGTGCTAAAAGTGCTATTACTGTTAAGCTGACACATCTAGCAGCAGCAGCAGTTCAGATGGGAAGACCATGCAAACTCTCAGAGCAGGGCTGCTCAGCGCTGAAAAATCTGTTACATCACTCAGACTGCCTCTGGAAGCAACATCAACACAAATTAGTATGCCAAAATGTTCTGGAAAGCCTTCCCATAAGAGTGAGGGCTGATTTAGCTGCGAGGGGGGTCATCTCTCTACTAATTCCAATGGGATGGGATGGTCAGGTGTCCACATACTTTTGGCCACATAGAGAATATGCACCTGAGGGGCAAAGCTTCCCAGAATTGTTATCGCTTTTGTTAGTTTTTGTTAATTCTATCTAATTTTTCTTTCATCATTTTGTTTCTAAGAAAGCCTTTTTGTCAAATGTTATAACAGTTATGTTAGGATTTTATATGTTACTTTAACCCCTTTCTGCAGGCCCCCGAGAGGCCATTCTCCCAATGTAGTGGAAACTGACTCCTCACATATTTTTATTACTGTTATACAACCAAAAATTTGAATTTGAATCATTATTAAAATTACACTGCATTTTCACAATTTCACACTGAGTAAAAAATCTCAAGGCTGAAATGATGGACCTCTAGAACAGTGTCTAATTGCAATTTATGACAATCATGAAAATGAGTTAACTCTGATGTGGTGTTTTATGGTCAGCCTGTATTGCTGCAAATAGTTAGCATCAGCTTAATTAGAATAAAAGCATAGAGCTCTTATAAAGTAGTGCATCTCCTTATAATGCAGCAGTGTATTCCAAGCCCTAGTACAAACTACCACACCATAACATGATTTACATTTCATACATGGTCATAGCATTTCAGCCATATGTGTATGCATGTATTCTGCTTGTGTGTTTGAATGCACAAATCATTTGTGTGTGTCTGGGGGAAGCTTTTTTTATCTAACCCTCTGTTGTGGTTGGTGACTTGCAGGTAACGTTCCCAGCCAAAGCAAAAAAACCATTAAACAGAGATTCCTCAAGCTGCTACCCTGCTGTGGGCCCACTGCCGCTCCCTCAGTCAGTCAAAGCAAGTGACTCTCCACCGCCTCACTCACCGCTCTCCATAACCCTGCATATAACCCCAGTCTCTGTGCTGCTTATATAGGACGCATGCCCCTAAGAGGGTGGACACAGTAATGAAAACAACAGGAAAAATGATGTTACCTCCAAAAACCTCAATTACAAAACTAAAATCTGATTGGCTGAACCACGTTCACAGCCACTGAAGCTTTATATACACTCATAGAGCTGCACACATCTGTTGAATCAATATGGCAGTATTTGTGCAACAGTCTTTGATTGTTCTGTTTTTTTGCTGGCATAGTCTAATAGTAGCCTATTGACTAATTTTTGAAATTGCTGAAATTATTAAACATTTGTGTAGTTTAAGAACGGCTGTAAATGTTAACTTGTTAGCAAAAATTATAAATGTCCCTAATTGTTTAATACACTGTTAACTCATTTTCCTACTTTGACCCTTCATTTGACCCCATCCTTAGGAGTGCAAGCTGAAGCCCAGCTGCTCATGCGGTATATGTTACTATGAAGCTGCGATTATAGCCCTCGTGTTCAAACACAGCTTTTAAAATGCAGCCATTTTAAACCAACACCTTCAGCACTTACAGCAGACTTATTCATTAGCTTCAGTGAGCCCAACTGTATCAAATGATCTACATTAGCTAAACCACTTCTAACCATAGCTGATGCTTACTCTATAAGGCTGTTATAAGGTGTCCTTTAATCTACACCGCTCCTTTAACAGCCTGTGGCCATGATTATTTTGATGCATAAAGTTACCCAACAAAACAAGCTCAATACTACACAAAGCTGAAGAAACTCCAAATTTACCATATTATGCAAGAATATAACTATATTTCACACAGCAACTGACTTTTATTGTTACTCTGATTAAATGAATCTGTAATAAGCCCTTAACCATCTGAGTTTTGCTTTGAACGTTGCATCCAACAATAAGGGCAGCATGGAACTTTTATATAATGATTTAAAAAACAATAGCATGCAGAAGTCTCTAATTCCAGCCAAGATGTATAAAATAACCTTTGTTCTGGTTGACAGCTTGTTATTTTGCCTTTAAAAAGCAGTATTGGATGAAACACTTCTTATAACTTCAACCTGAATGGGCAGAGCTAAAGATTGCTGCTGTAGGCTGAAAAGGCAGATGTATGGTTTTTTGTGACATCACAAAAACATTTAGTTTAAACAGCCTGTTTTATCAGCTTAGTGACTGTATGGACTGACAATGACACATTTTTAAATGTTAACAATGTGTTTTACATTAACAGTTTGGTTTTCCATGAAATGGACCCTTTAATGAGTGAAAGGAAACAAATCTAGGGCCACTGTGTATCTAAGACGATACGTTAGGTAATGATGATTTAGCTCAAAGAGTAGTGGGCCAGTAAAAAAGTGGTGTATTTTTCTTCTACAACTGGGTTGGTTTTTCTTGTGGACAGCTAAAGGAGGCTTTCAACACAAATTGCCTGCTCTGTTCTGACAGTGACATGACGCTACATCTTCCTCTTCCAAGAGAAAGGAATTCTCTGAAGCTTTCTAAAGACAGCCCAACCTCTTATTACTGACAGCCATATATCAGAGTCTTTGCATTTTTCTATCTATTGCTGAACGTACAGATGATACTACATTAAAATGAATAAAAGTAAAGAATGTGTGTTGTCCTATTGTACATGTTCTCTCACATACACTGAAGACCAATTCCCACTAGTGTAACTGAAACATCTCTTTCTCACCGCATCTGGTGTGAATTTGTAATGCATTTTAATGTTTACAATTACTTACTGTGGCCCACCTTTTGCTGCACAATTTATAATATTTGTCCATAATATTGTGGACACCTGCTCATCCAGAGTGTTGTTAGGGTAGTGCATTCCCTCTTTGCTGCAGTAACAACCTCTACATCCATTAGAATGTTCTATATTTCTGCACAAATATGACCTAAAACATTGTCAGAAAACAGAAAAAAAGAACCCACTTAAGCAAATGAGACAAACATAGTATACCTGGTCGGATATTTATTGAGGAAAGATTCACTATTACATATCTGTGAGTGGCAAAAGTATGAGAAAATCTAGGATTAACTGTTAATTTGAAGGTGAAATTCATGTCAATTAATGGGATGACAAGCAGGTATGAGTGGATGCCCTGTTTTATTTAAAGAACAGGGATCTATCAAAGTCTGATCTTTATAGCCATGTTTGTGGAAGTGTATCACAGTATGAACAAAGGAGATTTTCTAAGATCTCAGAAAAAAAACACTGGCCGCTTTATTATAAACCTCTACCTTGTTGGTGCACCATGTAGACTATAAGTCCTTTTCTATATTCAGTTTGTTTCTAACCTTTCATCAGTGGTCATTTTCCAACCACAGGACTCAACACAGTATTCGTCCACCACCTCATTAAAATCTAGTTAGCGATGGTCCTAGAGTAGTCCCTTTTCCATTGATGGATAAGGTAGAAGGGGGCTGACAAACTGTGCAGCAACAGATGAGCTACAGTCAGTAACTGTAAACCGATAAAGTGCATCCGTATGGTGGGTGTTTCTAATAAAAAGGCCAGCGAGTGTAGCTATAAGGTAGGGGCCCGTTAAACAAGCATCTCAATGCACTTTATTTTCTCTAGTCCAGCACTGTTTATTCAGAGAAGAGGAGCAGATTTAGGAAGCAGGAATGATAGCAGTCTTCACACATCTGTCACGCTTTCTGTGGCTATTATGGAGCAGCCTTAGGGGGATTTTCCATAAGGCGTGACCGAGTGAAGTCAGGACTGTTGCTGCTCACTCATGCGTGATGAAAATTCTTTATTTATAATGTTGGATTAATGTTGAAATATTTGGCACAGTGGCAAAATGCGGTCGTTCTGGATGGGTGCTCTTCAGAAAAGTTTACAAACAAAGGATACAAACATGTGGGTGTTCTAGGAGCATTAATATAAAATGGGATTTACTGTCCGTGTCAAAAGTTCAGATGCAAGTTTTTCGTTTTATTTTCTATTTTATTACGCTTACTATATGTACTATATTCCCCATTTTAGAATAAAAGAGGAGACATCAACATTATAAAACAACACATTTGCTTTGGAATTCAGTTCATGATAGTCTAAGACTGAAACATGCATTCGCTATGCTATGTGTACGCTTTTATATGCATAATGTATGCACAACATAGGCAGGCACTGCAAATTCATCAGGTGACTACCATCTGCACGAATAACATTTTAGGCTATGAAAAGAGGTTTGCAAACCATTGCGTTCTAAAATTGCATCAAGGAGTGGCACAGCAACAGCCAGGCCTGGCCAAGCTGACCTGATAGAATTGGCAGTCAGCGTTCTCCTCCAAGCGTGTTGAGCTGTCCAGTGACTTTGCATTAGTGGCACTGCGAAAAGATACAATTTTGTTTCATATGGCTTGGAATAAATATGTGCTAACCTTCACTCTCGGCGTTGGTGTGACTGGGGGAGTACTAGGTAGTGAGAGTGATTGGATACGACTAAAAGGGGGAGAAAGATGGAAATTATCATTAGTGTGATTGCGGAAGTAATCACAGTATCGTTCTTCTTAAGTTTTATTATTATTGTTTTTATTCCACCCGTTTTTGGCACTGCTTTTCGTCTGAGCCCTTGTTGAATTTTGGCAAATTCCAACACTAAAACGTTCTTTAATATCTAGTGTATTGTGCGTGTATTCAGCCTTTTGACTGGTTGATCATGGGCCGAGTATTGATCATTAAAAACTTTTGTGGTTGCGTCGCCTCTGTAATGTATGGGGAGGGAGAGCACGGGGCGAGTCGCCTTAAAAGTGTGCAGTGGAGAGAGAGTTTGTGACGTCACGGCTATGGTGGCCAGAAAGTAACAAAACGCAGAGCAACAAATGAATCTAGTGGAGCTAAACACACAGTAGACTCATAAACAGACTTCAAGACACTAAAGCTCAGGTCAGTTATAAAAAAGATGTCCGTCACTGTTTGTCGTGGTTTAGTTAAAAATAATCAGACTGTGAATGCAGCTTTTCCCACCCATTTATGGTCCTTAACCATAAATGGCTTGATTATAAACAGCAAGTTAAGGCCCCCCTCCATGGTTCAGCCGTAAAAGTGAGTTACTATGTGAAGAGAGTCAGAAAAGGTGCTGGTTCATTACCCTGCGGTGAGCAGAATTTTTTTTTTTTACAAACTTTTTATTTGGCCATAAAACCAATTTTTGGGTGTCTCCAAACACTGGTTTTATAGCAACCACGCAATCACACTTCACATTTCCTCATGGAAATGCAATCTAGCTCTTCTTATTAGTTTTACACCAAGCATCCTTTGTGTTGTGTGAACATTTCACAATGAATTGGCCTTTAAAAATGGTCCAAAATTACCTGGAAAAAAGAATAAGACAATGATCTCCTTTTCCTGTCAAGTTACCATTTTGGAGATACAAGCTCTATGGCTCACTTGAGTGCTGAGCATTGAACCATCACAGTAATTTGAGAGCAATGCGCAGACCAAACATTGTCATTTCCTTTGTGTACTTGGGTTGAGTATGTTTCTGGCCTAAATCTCTAAATGTAAACAAATGGTATCAAGTGGTGTCACAAAAAAGGGCATTTTTAACATTATTTTCTTATTTGAACTGTTATTGTAACTGTATTTCTATATAATAGCTTGTATTTGATATAGTATATTGATACAGGCATTACCCAATTATACATCAGTGGGGTGTGGTTTTCTTGTGTGTGTTGTGTGAATGCTGCAGCCATTCTTACGAGGCTGTTCATCTTCCACAGACAGCATCGAGGATGACTTTGAGCTGTCCACGGTGTGCCATCGGCCGGAGGGACTGGAGAAGCTGCAGGAGCAGACCAAGTTCACCAAGAAGGAGCTCCAAGTGCTCTACAGGGGCTTTAAAAATGTGAGGCTCTGCTACTCATTCATATCCTAATTCTACTCTTTCCTGTGTCTGGATACGTAGGCAGAGAACTCACATGTTGATCCAAGCAGAGTGGCAGTCTTCTAGAATTGTAGCCTCATAACTGTTTTAAATGGAACCAAATTCAAGACATTGGGCTTACTTCTAGTGAAGGGCTATCTTAATGCTTCAGCACACCAAGACATTCTGGACAACGTCATGCTTCCACCTGTGTGGACACAGTTTGGGGAAGAAACAGTTTCTGTGCCCCAGTGCACAAAACAAGATCCATAAAGACATGGTTGGATGAGTTTGGTGTGGAAGAACTTGACTGGCACGCCAGAGCCCTGACCTCAACCTCATCCAACATATTTGGGGTGAACTGGAACGGAGACTGCGAGTCAGGCTTTCTCGTCCAACATCAGTGCCTGACCTCATAAATGCTCTACAGAATGAATGGGCCCAAATTCTCACAGAAACACTCCAAAATCTTGTGGAAAGTCTTCCAAGAAGAGTGAAAGTTGTTTTAGCTGCAAAGGGGGGACCAGCTCCATATTAAAGTCTATGTGTTTGAATGCAATGTCATTGAAGTCCCTGTTGGTGTAATGGTCAGGCGTCCCAATAC
>JBBPCZ010012153.1:0-15010 GCA_037974445.1 Brycinus macrolepidotus
CACACACACACACACACACACACACACACACACACACACACACACACACACACACACACACACACACACCTGTATTTGCAACCAGTCCCAATCTACGGGACCAGAGCTGAAACTCTTTATTCTGAGCTATATGTTTGTGTAGGTTGGCTTGTCTGTGTACATGTCTAACCTGCATATCAGTAAAGCTCGGTGCTGACTGTGTCCTCTGTAAAATCTCCAGACTCTGCAGCAACCGGCTCAGCTCTATCAGACTGGACTGGCAATGGGCAAGCTCTAAAACATACACACAAATACACAAACATTTGGTGTATTTTAAAGACAGTATTTCAAAGCCAAAAAAACATTTCAGGTGAAATAATGGGTCCAAAGTGTGCTACTGCTCAGGTCCAAATGCTGTCCTTTAGTTTTCTTTCAGTATGCCTGTGTTACCTTCTGCACACTTGTCCATCTCTTCTGACTCCTGCAGCCATGCTGCCACTTTGCTCTGGCCGTTGCTGTAGGAGGGTGGCAGGCTGGTGGTGCAGGGCAGGGGCGGCTGCCAGGGCAGAGAACTGGGCTTCACCTGCTGCTGAGAACAAAAACACAAAGGATTCTTCTAGTCGATGTTCTCATCCTAAATGATCTTTAAAAAGGCAGACAGTAGATGGCACAGAGAAGAATGCAAGGAGACACAATCCATAGCTTTTAACAACCTTATTTAGGGATGAGTGTTAGAAAACAAGACAAAGCACTCAGTGATTAAGATTTAAAAACACTTTCATTGTCTTGCTGAAAGTGCCAATGAGAGAGAAAATAATGAGGAGCATTAGCCTTATAGATTTAAGGTTTTCAGAGACTGTTAATTAAGAAATTCATTTCAAGATTCCTGGCATGCTGGATGTGGATAACTGTGAGCCTGCAGTGACAGAAAGTTCAAGTCAAACCCCAATACAGCAAGAACACACAATCACATATAATTATCATGTAAAAAAACACTCAGCTCACAATTCAAAGCAAAGTAACTGAAA
This sequence comes from Brycinus macrolepidotus, assembly GCA_037974445.1. NCBI lineage: Eukaryota > Metazoa > Chordata > Actinopteri > Characiformes > Alestidae > Brycinus > Brycinus macrolepidotus. Next base: position 1,008 of record JBBPCZ010012153.1, read on the forward strand.
TTTGAAGAAACTCTGTTCATAATTTAATATCCTCATGATATTCCTTACAGAGCAGTAAATAAAATGGATGACTGTGTAACCATGTCATTTTACAGCCTACTAATTGGAAAAGTGTTGTATGATGTTGAATGTGCCGGTGTTGATGTCAGTGCTGTAATAATCGAGTTGGGTTTAAGACATTCCTTTCTGCGGTTTCGGATTTTTCTTGGACCTGGCAGGGGAGATATCATGATCAGGAAGGTGGTTCACCCAGGGTGAGGCTCAGCCATTGCACTCCGGCTGTGCTGACCCCTGCAAATTCCCCAAATGTGGGAATCTCAACTGCATAATTTCTGGTAGTGGGGGACTGCGTCCGCACTCTCCCCTGATTTTTCATAATGGAGTGCGCAGGCGTGAACCTGCTGCAACATGTTGTGACTGCTCCATGTCTTGTCTTCGTATTTTAGTGTTTTTAAACTTTCTTTCTTTATTTTCAACAGTTATTCTAAAAGTGCTCCACACAACGCCACAGAAAATCCTCCCTTCCCACCGCCATCAGACTCTACCACTCCTCCTTCTGTCACACACCCACCCATCAGACTCTATAACTCCTCCCTCTGTCACACATCCTCACAACAATCTGTGCAATAGCATGTTGCTTCTTGTTGTATATTTTCTTACCGCGTTAAATAACTATCATTATGAGAAAGACTATGTGCATTATTTTTGCTATGATGTGCAACAGTCTACCATGTGCAATATTGTCCAGTGTTCTTACCGGGTGCTAAAACATTATCATTATGTGCAATATCATGTGACATTTTCTAAATGGGTCCTAAATCACTTAATTACTTGCAATATCTTATGTGCAATAGTCTTCATGTGCAATATTACCACTTTTTCATTACTTAATATTACTACTGATTTTCTAATAAGTGCAATAACTTACTTCAAACTACCATTTGCATCGGTAGTTTTTCACTCAACTGTGTTACTTATATATAGTACTTATACCAAGCATTTCTGTATGTAGCATAGGGTATTCATATTGAGCTTTTTTCTTTCTACAGATTTTTTATTTATATTTTATTTATATTACTTTGTATTACTGTCTCTGTGTGTTGTGGCAGTCATTACATAAGCAATTTGCTCCAGGATAAATAAAGTTTTCTGATTCTGATTCTGACTCGACAAAACAAAAACAGTCAAAGCATTTGACAAAATCATTGATTAAGCGAGCTTGCTCAGAAAATGGACACTGGTTCAAGCATTTCAAAACCACCTAAAACCAGCACTGCCACCGGCTGCCCTGAACGCTACTGAACGCCACAGAAAACCCTTCCTCCCCACTGCAATCAGACTCTATAACTCCTCCCCCATCACACATCCACACAATAATCTGTGCAAGACTCTGCTGCTACTCAGATGTGCAACTTCTTATTGGGTGCTTAAACATTATCATTATGTGCAATATCTTATTATGTGTAACAGTCTTTCCATGTACAATATCATGTGCAATTTCTTTTCGGATGCATTATATTTATGCATCCGAAATGCATTATATTTATGCAGGTCCTCTGGGACCAATACAGTTTTCTGATTCTGATCCATTTATTATGTGCAATAATCTTACCAAGTGCAATATCACTACTTAAGTCAATATTACTTATCTACTACTTAACTTATCTACTACTCATTTTATTTTTGACTTTATATTTATATTGTTCTTGTCTTTGTGTCTCTCTGTGACGTAACATAAGCAATTTCCTCTGGGATCAATAAAGTTTTCTGATTCTGTAACCCCTCATATACCTAAACTCATCTCTGCATGACCTGCACACAATGCAACCGTGCTCATCATTTGTCAGGGATCCAAGTGAATCAAGTGAAACAGCACTACACAAAGTAAATAAGGTGGCCTCAGTGTTGTTACGCTGCACTTGCTCTTTGATCATTACAGATAATATTAAAGTAAAATGATTCCCACTCCATGGCTGTGGGCCGGGAATTAAGCTCGCATTCTTCCAAAGATAGGACCAATGTTTAAACAGCTAAACTGACTGTGACTTTTAACATTCAAACAATGCATTTGCTTTAGCTAAGATAATTAATAGAATTCATCTGACATCGTTCATCTCCATGATGGACATCATTACATTTTTTACACTGCAGTGTAATGTTACACCCTAATACTAATCAGTACAAAAGATTATTATTAAAACAAAAAATTACGCTAAAGAACAACAGGCTACGTTTTAAAACTGAACTACAGGCACTGTATCTGCCTCCTCCTGCTTTGTTCCCTTAGAGAGAGAAAGCACAGTATGGATGAAATGAGGAGCTGGTGTGTTTTTTGATGAGTCATTACTGAGTTGCACTGAGTGTGTCACAGAGACCATCCCTGGAGGACTACTTTATCTAACACACACACAAAAGCACAAAGAAAGACAGAGAGAGAAAGACAGGGAACAGGGGAGAGAGAGCAAGTAAGAGAGAGAGAGAGAGAGAGGGAGAGAGAGAAAGAGAGAGCATAAACATGCGTGTGAGAGAGATTCACCTTGGATTCGTGAGCAGAAGAGGGGGTTGTTTGAGGTGACTCGAGGCTGGCGGGAGGAGGAAAGGCTCGCAAGCTGGCATCACGAGGCGAACGCACAATCTCGTTCTGCCTGTACAGACGGTGGTGACGCAGCTTACACACCCAGGCATCAAACACGTCTGGAGACTTCACCTACACACACACACACACACACAAGCAGAGGACAGTGAGGAGACAGACAACACATGTCTTCAGCATCTGTCCGTCTGGTTTGCTGCTCGCTTCGTTATTGCAAACACCACCACACAATAGCACTCGCGCACACCCACACACAGAATGCCTTTTCTGTTGTGTTATCTTCTCTCTCTCAGACTCTCACCTTCAGATGATAGATGTGCTCTTCTGTGTCAAGGTCTATGCGCCGAGCTCTCTTCTTAATGGACATGACAGAAAGACCTACATCTATACTGCCATGGAGCTTTCCTTTCTGAATCTGACACACACAGAAAGAATCAGACTTTCATTATGTTGGAACTAAAGCAGTCACTATACATTATAATACTAACTTTACTACTCACTACACTACTACCTATATAATATTTACTAAAAATAATTAGCATAATTACTATGATTACTTTAATAATTATTTGAGTTATCAGTTTTTTGGCCATAAAAACAGACTTAAGCGACCAATGTCAAAAACACACAGCATTTTAAAGATTCTTAAAAAAGACAAAATAGTGCTTTAAAAAAAGACTAAACAGTAAAAAATAAATATGTATCACACTTATTTTTCACACAAACAAAATTTCATTCTTGCCAGTAACTGTCTCAGGTCCACAGCCAGGAATAAAGTTTTTTTGAATAACTGCTGATTATGTTGTCATAATCTAATTATGGTACATCATACTGAACATAAAGTACTAACACTACATCCACGTACATGTTACACAGCACACAGTTTCACAGTCATACTGTACTTACATCTATGGGGGACTTGGAATACTTCAAGATTCCATTGTCCAGGACAAAGAACCGCTGTATAAAAAAAAAAAACAGCAACAGCAAAATCATGATAAGACAGTAAAGTGTTTTACATTGTAAATGTTTGCAAAGGCTGCATTCAGGAAGAACTGTAGTGACATCAGTGTTAGATCAGATTGTGCAGTAATCACACTTCTTAGAGGTAGTGAATCTGCATTTTGATGAATAGGGTACTGTCCATCTGTCCAGATATATATCATATAATACATAGGTTTCCACATGTAGATTAATATGTGAAATGTCAAATAACCTATAAACATGTGATGTTTTTAAGGGAGATTATATGCACTTGGAAGGGTTACTTTGGACATGGAGAATAAAATCTCCCTTAAAAGCATCATATATTTATAGGTTACTTGACATTCCACATATTGATCTATATATGGAAACCTATGTATTATATGCTAGATACCTAGCATAACTTGAATTTTACCAGAAACCTATTATATTATAATATATAGGTTTCCATATATAGATCAATTTGTGGAATGTTACAACTATGCAGTGAATAGAAGGTTCACAAAAACTGCTTCTCTGCAATAACAGCAATTAGCATCTACATGCTCAGCTTTTGTGACTGTGGGCAGTCATATTATCATCACAAACTTAGTCATTTGTGACTGACAGGTAAAACACAAATCTACTTTTAAGCACACAGCTGCTGCTTTAAGTGTGGACTCAACTATATTTGACTATTAGTGCTAGAGTGTTTATACACTGGTTCAGCGGATAAGTGCACGATGATACAGATGTCTCTGACATTTATTCCTCCAGGATCAAGGTAGTTTTCTGATTTTGTTTCTGACCTTATGCCAACCCTTCAGTGGCCATTTTCTCTTCTTCAGCATAAACCCCTCATGTTTGTCGGGCCTCTGGACATTCGTCTGCCCGATCTTCAACCCTTCAATAATCTCCCAGCTGTCGGCCTCCTATAGAAAAGAAAGAGACAAATACTGTAAACAGAAACACACACCCTATCTTGAGATTTATATCCATTAGGTAGGTCTGATAAAGTGAGTCAATGGATCAACAAGCCAATTTTAAGCACAGAAACGGCGAGTGCAAAATTAGAGTGTGAATAAATTACATGAAGGCCACTTATTCTGTTTCAGCAGCTCCTGCTCTCTCAGCACTTCCATTTCCACACCATTTACTCTCTCTACCTCTCTCTCTCTACCGCTCTATCTCTGCTATGCAGAACAAAAAAAGGGGCAATTAAAATTAAATGAAAGTCCTTAACTGTTTTTGAATAAACAAATACACTATATCACACAAACACCTTACCGATTCAGAACCAGAATGGCCAGTGTCTCTGCTCCACTGTCCTTACACACTACTATAGAAGATACACACATACACAAAAGCGGAGTTGCAGGCTACTAACTGAGGCACAGAAATACAGAAATATCCATACACATACATACACACACACACACACACACAAACATACACATAATTTCTGTCTTCTGAGGTTAAACTGCCCACAAATTTTATTTACATAACAAAACTAGTGAGGGAGCCATGGAGGGAAGAAGAGCCTGAGAGGGAATGTGAAGGTAGTAGAGGAAGGAACAAGGGCAAGGTAGGGAGAGGGGTGGAGATAGATAGATAGATAGATAGATAGATAGATAGATAGATAGATGTAGAGAGAGACAGACAGAGAGAGAGAGAGAGAGTGAGAGACAGAAAAGGTCAATATAATACGATGATAAGTTGTAGGTTTGCTTAACTACGACCTTGCAACTTGCACTGTGTTAGAACACCAGTCAGTGTTAGCATCGCACAGACATGAGCACATACGCATGTACGTATAGCCACACATACACATGCACATGCACATACACGCTATCCAAAACTTACAAGAAATAATATATACAAATGCACCATAAAAATATTCATACTAAATAACAGGACGAATTTCTAATGCAGTTTCATTGTCCCACATGTTTATTAGGTGAGGCAGACTCTTCAGATGTAAACCATTTTTTCAGATGAGAAACGATCCTTCTAACAAAGCCAATGGACCTGAGAGAGTGTACTGGATTTCAAATGGAAGTAAATGTCAAGAAGAGCCTTGCATGCCTTTGGATTTGTATATCTGTCAGTAACTGGATCATTATTAGAAAGAAAGCCCAATTAGCTTTCTAAGTTTACTCGGTGCACTGGGCGGATTTATGTGTTTTTTCCCCTAGACATTCAGTTTGCTTGGCTGCCATTACAAACGGCTGGGGAGAAAATCTGCTACACTGAATGGATAAGTCAGCTCATTAAGGCGAAAATACTTGTATTTATTCCATGTCAAACAAGTAAAATATGAGGTTATTTGTTAAAATGTAATTTTGAAAAATGTCATGTGCTTTATTGTCACAGACATCTCCCAAGAATAAGCTAAAGCTGCCCTTCAAGCCTTTAATTTGTCAGTAATATCACTGGTTTCTCCCTCCACTGTAGAGTTCATTCAATTATTGAAAAAAAAACAAAAGATGTTCTCATTGACAGCATCATACAATAATGGTTTAATAAACTACATCTAAATAAACTATTTGAACTATATATAAGCCATTAGTGATGGTGTAATATCAGGATCATATCACAAAGGCATTTGGGATGCCAAGGATTTACTTTTTACCGCAAGGCTTCTGAGCCCATTTAATTTAATCTATTACAGTCTGCTATTAAATTACACACTTTAGTGTAATATATCTAAACTATGGCTACAAGCATCAGCAACAGCGGACCACACAATCAGATCACACTTTGAAAGTTAGCATCTTTCAGGCCAACAGATTACTGTGAGTGTGTGCATGTGTGAATGCACTCAGTCACTCAATGCTGAAACAGGGCTGATTGAACAGAGGAAGCTTAGAGAGCTGTTTGGTTGTAGAGTTCAGAGGGAGATTGAGAGTCATTGAGGCCGGTGAAGCACTACACTAGAAACATCAATGCAGCCCTTCATTAAAGAAGCCATTACTTCGTCTGCTATATTCAGCTCCAGCCATTTGTGCTCTTCAGCAAGTGAAACGCTATTGTGATTGCTCTCTGTAATAATAATGAGCTGGCCCACTTTATGCAGGGCTACATGGCACAATTTCACTGATGACCATCATCGAAGGTTCTTCTTCAGTGGGCTTTCACAATAGTAGTGATGTAAAACACTGTTAGTTTTAAGCTTAGAATCATTCTGATAAATGAACGCAGCATCTGAGACCTTTAAGTTCAACCTGACCAAAACTAACCTTTTTCACCCTGTAAGTTTATGCTCCTGGTCATATGAACTACAACTGATCATACAATCATTTAAAATACCTGCCTCAAAGCATCTTCTGATAATATTAACCTGTAATGTTTAGAGATGGCATGATACCACCCCCCCACCCCCCCCCATATCGATACTGAAATCTTCACTGTCGACCGGTTCCGACTCCAATACCTTTTCTTTACAAAACGTCAAAGCTTTAAAATGAGCTATTTATAGCACCCCACTTCAGATGGGCATTTAAAAGTAGGCCGTCATGCTCAAACCACTCAAACACTCTTCTGCCCCAAAGGAAGAACTACACTGCTAAAAACATGACATCACACAGTTTGTGCTATTTTAGGCTGAATTCTTTCTTCCCCTTCTGATACTCAGTCCAGCATTTTCTGCTCATATTGTTCCCACACTGATCAAAACCCTTCACAATACCATGTTTCAATCAGAAATGCATCTGTAATGCTGTGTAAACATGGTTCAGAACATGTCATGCAGTACTCACCACAAAACTGAGCTTAAAGATCTCTTGAGATTCTTTGCACTTGTATACACACACTGGCACACACATATATAAAAACACACAATTCTAACACTGCAATACTGCAATGAGTCAACATTGCAGGTGTGTGTATGTATGAGACTCAGTAAAAGGACAAACAGTCCTGGGGGACTCCTTAAGAATAAATGGGGTCCATAAATATAAACTCAACACTAACACACCTATAGTCACTACTAACACATCGCCTCTGTTTGAATCTGATCTATATACAAGAGGAAGCAGAGACCAGCAGCAGTGCAGTGAGAGCAGCTGAATCACACTTAGCATTTGGTTGACAGTTAAAACTGTGTGTTTGTGTTAACTCACGGTCGACCCAAACACAGGCTGATAACAGTAGTCTGCAGTTAGAGTGACTGGTGCCAGCATAATGATGCACCTAGTGCACGACAGGGAGCCGAATGAAAAATTCATCACATGAGGAGGATGCTGGGAAATGCCTCGCGGCATTTCCCATACTGAGAGAGGCCAGTCTGAAGGCTTATCATTCACTGCCTCACTCTATCCTATCCTATCAGTGTTGACCATTTGCCTGCTGAGGTTCTAAGGTTAATGCACGAAACAGTGTTTTTAACTGTAACCTAACGAGAGCATTAAAATTTTGGATTAAACTCGAATGTAATTTAACAAAATACTGCCCCATCCAAGTTTCAAATCTGAACTCGAACAGAGTCTGGCAAAATACTGTGTTATTGTATTTAACGATAATGCTGAATTAGTTGGTGGTCATGTCTGCCATCATGAGACAAAATGAAAAATAATAAAAAAAACACCGACCAATGCTTTTAAACAACATGTTAAATGTTTTTAGTCAGGTTAAATTTCATGCTAAATAATGTGTAGCAAAAAGCCAATAGTCATTAAAAGGTGAAAGGCTATGAGAAACCCAAACATGAGATTTGAACATGATCTGAGATTAACAAATACAGGAGAAAGGACTGAACTGGACTTGACATGAATAGCTGGGTCCCATCATGTACATACAAATATTTCAAGCTCTAATCCTGCTTTTAAGAAAGTAGGTGGAAACTATGGAGCAGTTTTTTCACAGGATCTTCCCAGCTCCCTCAATGATGAATAGCACTCCAGGCAACACATACCACGCGAGGATCTGCCAATACGGCAGTAATGGAAAAAAATCACTGGCTCTAGTACTTTTAAATAAATCTCACTTGACAGGAGGAGTGGAGGAAACCTGCAAAGAGAGGGTGTAAATATAACGGCTAACTTTATGTTACACGATGGATTCAGAGCAGAGCTGGGAACAGATGCAATATAAATGGTATTTCCCCCTTTTTTCTGTGCCAATCTCATATATTTTTCTTGTATTTTTTCCCATGAGGTCTACTTATGGTGTCAGTGTGCTCTAGTGCATTAAAAACATAAAAAATACTTTTTTGTAATGTATTTTTAAAGTACTGTAATTTGTTTTTACATGACCATTTACCGTCTCTTTTTATCCATTAAAAGGAAACAGACTGTTTTTTTTTTTGAGTGTGCTTGTAAGATTCATATGCAAATGACATTTACTTCAATTGAGTGCCATGTGCCTCATTTAAAAGGCAGCCCAGGTTGAAACACTCCTAACTAATTCTCCTGGGTATAGGCAGGGCTAACCTTCTGTAGGCTGGTTATTTGTATATAGAGTTGATCTCTGTGATTTTTGCAATTCTGTTTTCATATTTGCATTCGATGAACAAGCCAGTGCTATGTTTTGAAACTTTTTTCACACATTTTTAAAATAAGACATGGGTTCTTTAATCCACACTGCGTGACTGTGCTTGGTAAGAATGCCCTTCTCTCTGTTTGGGGAAAGAAAAAGCACGAGCGAAGGAGTTCCCCTTCTGACAGTGAGGCAGCAGCTGTGTGTTGAGCACCACTGCAAAGGCAGACAGAAATAATGAGGGCTTCCCCTCTACTAGGGTGTCTGAGCACACACTGACTGCAGTACGAGGGCCGCAAAGCAGCTTTGATCTGAAGAAGCATTGTCTCACAGCAGTGACACTAACATGGTAGTGGCATGTTAGTGTGTGTGCGCGCTGTACAGAGTGTCTCACACACAGCCATTATTGTAGGTTTTAAACAACTCATTGTCGCTCCAGGGCTGAGAATAGCCCATCAGCCAAAAGGTAAAAAGCTTTAGGAAAATAAATAAATAAATAAATAAAAATAAATAAATAAAAAAGAAAGAAAAATATTGTGCATATGTACATAGGTGCTAACTCACTCACTCACACACAGAATCCTTATGCCCACATGCACACACACTCACAGTAATCCAAGCAGTTTCATTGATCACATCTGGTCCATTCTTCCTCACAAAGCTGTATCAATCAATATTCATCTGCATGATCTGTTACTTCAAATGAAAGGAAGCTTCTTTCATGGGAACATTCCCTTTTTCTGATCATCCCAAGCATGTGGAGCTGAGGGTTAAACGCTCTCTCATCAACTCGCTAAAGTCCTTCAAAGCATTCCTCCGCCATACAAATAAGAATGAAGGTCAAACTGAGAGAGAGAGAGAGAGAGAGAGAGAGAGAGAGAGAGAGGTGAAGGGGGGAGTAAGAAGAGAGTCCACCACAGTGCAGCCCATGCAAACACTGAGGTTCTCTTTTTCTCTCATATATTTTTCACATGCTCACTTTGGGACTGAGTGAGGTCAGAGATTCCAGACAGTGTCTAGTTGCGGTAGAGCCTCACTCTTCTGCAGACAGTCTGGTTAGGTGAGACACATATACCCAGACAGAGCATGTGACAGCAGTTGACACCTTTTGTGACCACTATTGTGCCCATTTTGATAATATATCCCTCAATGATGCAACAATATGGAATTTCTAATTTCTGATTTAACTAAGACCTAATTGTGTCTGATACAGATAGCCATAAACTGATTTCACTTTTAATCAATGTTACTTCTTTCCCTTTAAATCAAGTTTATTGTATAGTCAAAATGCGGCCAACATGTATTGATTACAATATAAGCATGTTTTAAATTGACTATAAAATTCCACAGAAGCATCACTAATTCAATCTGAATCGCTACATTAAAAATGATTGCATTTAGCACATTGTGCCAATCAGAATAAACTACAGTGGTAGTGAAATACAAGGATAGGACTATTATGGCCTTCCTGCCAGGATGTAAAATTGAACTTTCGGTCTACTGTGAGGGGTGTGGAGGTGATTAGTGATTATAATTATAAAGCTTTAATTGTGAGACATAATAATTACATTTTCCAATTTGTCAGTGAATAAATATATCAGCTGCTGATGTATACTGAACACTTTTACATTAACATATAGGACAAAAATCAAACGGGGTTGGGTCAAAAATATAACAAGCAAAAAACAGGCCTGTCACAACTATTACATAACTGCCCGACTGCAGATATTTGAACCAATCGCAGATTTTTACGTTGACCACAGTACTCACAGTGGTTAGCTTTCACAGTCATATTTACTTCTCAACAAACAGAATGCCAATTTGGCATGTGCTTTCATCAGTTCTGATGAGGTAAATACATGTAAATAAAAGAACGCAGACAACACATTTACTGAAATGCATGGATCTCAAAAAAACAACATATCATTCTAACTTCTGACTGGTGCTATAAGACATTTAGAGAGAAGTATTGAGTAATGTTTGTTTGTTTGAACTTGAGCTGTGTCTACCATCAGCTGGGGGCAACTAAATACCAAACATCATAGTTCCACACATGCAAAACACCATGTGAAATGGAGTGCTAGCTGGCAAGACAAGCCTATCATATCCATTAAAGAAAAAGAGAGTGTGTGGATGGGATAGTCTATTCGACCTGTTGATCATTGTATGTGTATGTGTGGGAGAGAGAGAGAGAGAGAGAGAGAGAAGTGTATGCTGCTTCTCCTCCTAATTCTTGTGCTGTAATGAGTTTAAAGGATGCATAAAGAGCTGCTATTCTGAGACTGGCCCAGAATCTGTATGCTGAGTGACTTGCATGTAACCATGAGTAAACACAAGTGAATTCAGATCAGCCTCTTTCTGCTGCTTTTCTGTTCACTGCAAACTGCACGCAAGCAACAGGACTGTCTGAAATGACATCAGGATAAAACAATTGAAAAGTTTTATTTAGAGTTAGCTAGCAAATAGTCATCTCTTTGAAATGGGTCATTAACAGGACGTATAAACAACATGAACAACATTCTCAGAACCTCAAAACATGCTCATCTGCTTTTAGCCTTCATCACTGCTGTGCCACTGAAGCTACTGCACACATATGTTAATTCATGGGAAGATAATGTTCATTTAAGATAAGATAAATCTTTATAATATAAACCTCTTTTAGTCTCACAGGTGGGAAATTTGCAACAGTACTTGACAGCCTGTTACCAATTTACAACAGGTGTAACAAATCGGACACACTGGGAGATGAGCAGCAGCGAGCTCTGGAGTTCCAGTATTGATGGAACCTCACAATTACAGAGTGTAAAACTGTAAAAAAAAAAAAAAAAACCCTGATATAATTGATAAGACATTCATTGCCTTGTCGTGTGCTTGTATGTAGTTTCCCATTCCTATATTCTCTCAATTCTAGCCAGATAAGGACTACTGAATTAAAAAAATAACTAAAACTTCCCTTTAGGAAAGAAAGTGTCTGGGGTGACAGAGAGTCTGCCATTAAAGTGTAAAACACACAAACCTTAACTCCTTAAACTTTAAGGACAAGCCCAAGGGCCTAGACTTCCATCCCTCACCCTTACAACTTCAAAATGTACATGTTATTTTCACAGATCAACAGTTACAGGTGAAACGTATTGTGGAGTGTGTAGACTTGTTTTGTCGGACAAAAAAGTTGTATTTGGAACTAGTAAAAAGTCATCTTTTTAAAAATGGCGCATTCACAAGGTGAATAAATACATGAACAACACACTCAGAACCTCTGAATGTGCACATCTGTTTTTCTTTTTCCTTGTTTTGCCAGGTTTTTGTTATTTCTGAAAATGTAGTTCATATATAAATGTATATATAAATGTAGTTCATTACGTATTTAAAAATGTGATTGTCACTACCTTTAAATAGTATACCAGCACAAAAATACTAATTCCTGACTTCTAGGCATAAAAAGGACAACGGCTATTTTTCAAAGTCCACTGTTTTTGAGTAAGCTGTTCTCTATCCACCCCTCACAGGAGCAGAGGACTGAACCCAGCTCAGTCTTACCTGTCTGCTGTCCCTCTGGGAGGAGGAAGAAGAGGAGGCACTCTTGTGTGTGGGCGTGGAGCTCTTGTGGACAGGTGTGCTACTCCTCTCTTCCATGCTGGAGGCACGACCCTGATGCCCTCGTGAATGGTGGTGCGACATATCCACAAAGGCAGCGCTCTCTCTCTCACCCTCTGTCTCTCTTTTCCTCTCGTTATCTCTCTCTGTCTAACTCTCCTCACGTTCTCTTCTCACCACCGATAAACAGCATGACCAGAGAAAGCTGCCTTTAAAGGGACTCAGAAAAACTCACAGCTTCTCACCTGGAACCCAGAGAGAAACGAAAAAAAATTAGTTTGCACAAATTGAGAAAACACTGTATGAATACAATTAATTACCATTATTACCACTGAAGTCTTTTTTCCCAGAAACTGTCCTCTCCTACGTACCAAATATCTACATATATGAGCGATTTGTGAAGGTGTGTGAGTGTCTGTTCACTAACACTATTTAAAAGACTAAATGCTCTGAATAAATGCCTAGGCATATCCTATAGACATTCTGGGCAGAGTTGGGTAAAAGATGATAGTAAAACTACTTGTCTATGCTGGCTCAAACACATTGCCAGAGTACAATGGTCTTCAGAATCAGATGTCAGTGTAAGCTCTGAGCTTTTAGAGCTGGCTTAGGCTCCACTGCTCAGTATTACAGTCTCTAAAGCAGTGCTGTGATTTCTAGTGTATTGTTATGCTGCCAGAGATGCCTCTAAACCACCTCTATAACATTTATTTATTCAGCAGACAACAAAGAGAGTGTGAATGCCCTTACTGGGCTAAAACAGCCAGACTCTGAGCCCTCTTTCCAAGCACTGTACTTTATCTTTGCTTCCTCTGACTCATGAAGTGCAGGCAAATAGCTTTATGCAAACTTCACAATTGCTGGTCATTTCAATGGTCCAAACCATTTTGCAAAACACATGTGCTTAATGCAAAAAAGCCATTCGCCAGGAGGAAACACACGCACACACACACACACACGCAGACGCACGCACGCACACACACACATATATATATATATAATTGGAAGCCCTGCTGTTATACATAAAATAACAGCATATCACTAATGTAAACCTGTACTGCTAAATAAGAACAAAAAATAAGAAAATGTTCCAAAAAGCTTAACAAAAAAAGAGACACACACTTAACAGTCTAGATAAAATAAAATAAACTCTTCAGGCCTTCATCAGTCAATACAGAATTGACTGAACATCTCCATAACCCACTCCAAAAAACTGTGTGCTTCAGCTGAGGAATGTCCTGTGCAGTCACACTCCTAATATATAATATAGGAGTATGACTACATGGAGCATTCCTCAACTGAAGCACAATTTTATTATATATCTATATCTATATATATATATATATCTATATTTATATCTATATCTATCTATCTATCT
>JBBPCZ010012198.1:0-15008 GCA_037974445.1 Brycinus macrolepidotus
AAAGCCTTCCAAGAAGAGTGGAAGCTGTTATAGCTGCAAAGAGGGAACCAACTCCATATTAAAGTCTATGTATTTGAATGCAATGTCATAAAAGTCCCTGCTGGTGTAATGGTCAGGTGTCCCAAAACTTTTGTCCTTGTAGTGAATGAAACAGTTTAGAGTGTGGGCTGTCAGGATATGTAATTGTAGTGACATTTAGTCACAGAAGTGCTTTAAAAGGGCCTCTGAGGTGTAATGAACATGTCCATCTTGATTTTAGGTTGACTTTACGGACTAACAAAAGGCCACAATAAGTTTGTGAGATCAAGTATATCTGCTCAGAGAGGTTGTTGCTTGGAGGAGTGCCTGCTCAAATATGTGTTTGTTTGAAGAAATGTCTTTTCTAACTTTTTTTTGTAAAAAATGTGCTTCATTAGGATTTCTTTTTCCACATTTACAGAGTTCACTGGGGCCGTTTTAGGTCCTCTGTATGTAGATGATAGCCATCTGTGCTTCTCACAGTGAAAATCAGCAAGTTTGCATGTTAAGTGAAACATTTAAGTTGTATTTCTTTAGACATTCAAATCTACAGCTCATTTTTCCTTTTACAATGAAATGACATTTACTCGTTTACTCACCTTTTTTAGTGTTTTCTAACTTATTTTTACAGTCTGCTCACTCACTCGTTTTGGGACTTTGTAAAAGCTGACAAAGTTGACATACCTCAATTTCAGCGACCATGGCAGCAAACAGGCATATTCTGTTCTACATTAAGCTCTATAAGTGTTCTACTGGTTTGCCCTCACTCATTCTCCCTCCACCAAAGAAAGCCACTGATCTGTGTAGCCTTATGTACTGGCAGTGTGATGAACCCACTAGCAATACAGCAAACAAAACTGCAGCGTGGCTCTTCCTGTTATGGACACATGCAGTTAAAGGGATGAAAAGATATGCTTGATTAACATGTCATTTAATTATGTCCTCAGGTCCTTAGAGCACTCACTGAACCTCAGAATGTTTTAAGCTCAATTACAGCACAGTTTTCTCCACAAGGGTGCAGTGTTGGACAAAAGATGTTGCACTGGAAACCTAATTCTATGGCAGATAGTGATCATTTCTCTAGGTCAGTTCTTAAGGTTCCAAGGTTGGGGGTTTGAATCCAGGTCCTGGCCTTGTGTGTGTGTGGAGTTTGCGTGTTCTCCTCATGGTGGCGTGGGTTTCCTCCGGGGTCTCCCTGTTTCTCCCACAGTCCAAAGACATGTGTGTCAGGTGAATTGAGGATTCTAAATTGACCGTAGGTGTGCGTGTGTGAGAGAATGGTGTGTGTGCCCTGCGGTGGGCTGGCGCCCCGCCCAGGGTGAGTCCCTTCCTCGCGCCCCTTGCCCCTAGGATAGGCTCCAGGTACCTGCGACGCCAGTAATGAATAAGCGGTTACAGAGAATGAATGAATGATTGTCTCTAATGAAAATGCAGTAAGATTATACTGGAAATGAGGGAGAGAGAGAGTTCTTAATCTTGCTCCTGACGACCCACAGCACTGCACAGTTTCAAATATACTTTGATTTACCACACAAGATACAGCTTATAAACCGTTTATGAAGACCTTGAGCTGCATGAGTTGTGTCAGGACAAACTGGCTCTAGGTGGAGGAGCCTAGCTCAGTCAACATCCCGAGGCCATGCAAAGTTACCGCATTTACAATTTAAAGTTACACTCACTGTAACGCACTCTAACCAGTTCCGTAACTTTTCGGAAGAGCTCAGTTTAAAGAAACTTTTAAGTAAAAACATGTACGTGATCTCTGATACATAAAAAAATAATATTATACGTTAATATACCTTGTATGCTATTACATAGACTTTAATACTATATACTTTTATGCAGGTAGTTTTGTAAGAAGTAATTTGTAATAACTATAACACCTATTTATACTACTTTTAATGAACACTGAACCCAGGCTCAAACAAACATATGCTAGACTAAAAGCGCAAGGCGTATTAAAAAAAGAAAACGATGACATGCTCTAAAGGTACAGTTGAGTTAAGGCCCCTCTCGGTCTTACCAGAATCCCAATACTAAGAAAGCTGTGTAAAAAAAGGGGTAGTTTACCTTTGCTGTAATTATCTGCAGCATTCTGAATCAGCATGCAGGTTTTTCTACATGGAAAAACTTTGGAAAAGCATCTGTTCAGAGACCATCTCCCCTCCTAAAGCACTTGCTCTACTCCTTCAAAAAGATTTAGCACTTAATACTCTCCTCTGGCTCTCACACTGTCCTGAAACTTGAATGTGTCCTCATCTTGTTCGTCACTTTGGATAAAAATGTCTGCCAAATGACTGTAATGTAATGTAATGTAATGGAATGGAATGGAAATCTGAATGAAGAACTGCCTGTCTTCCAGGGCCTGTCCAGTGTCTAGTACTTCTGAAGCTAGTGTCTGATTTAAAAATTTACTTTTAACATTTGTCAGGTTTAGCAAAATTATAGTGCAAAATAGGAAATAGCCAGGAAACATCAAGTCATAAAGGAACATAGGCCAAGATTTTTCCAGCTGATTCCACACAAAGGAAAAGCCTCCGTCAGAGGGGCACACAGAACTGAATACTAACAAACAAAATGGACAAAAACAAACATTAAAAACCACAGAGTTAGAGGTAGCACACGAGCAAAACAGAAGGAAAGCCATGGGCACAAACATGGGGAAAAGCCACAGTGACCGACCAATACCAAACTCAAAGATAGGGGTATAAATACATGAAGGTAAAGTAAGCGGACAGGTGAACATGATCAAGGGCGGAGCCAGAGAACATAAACCAACTGGGAGTAGAGCATGAACAGAAAACACATGTTAAACATAAACAAAGCCAGGGAGTGACAGAAGGAAGCAAGATAAGACGGGAATATTGCAACAAACAGCGAGACACGTCTCTTTTTTTTTCATAACTGACCTGAGCTTTAGTGTCTTGAGGTCTGTATATGTGTCTGCTGTATGTTTTGTGTTTGTGTTTTTTCACTTTTTGGGCTCCATACCCGTGAAGTCACAGACTTTCACACATTTTAAATGCGACTCGACCGTCCTGTCTCTCTCCCCATGTATTACAGAGGGGACTCGACCATGAACATCAATTTTTTGAATGATCAATACTTGGCTCCTGATCATCTGATTGATTTGCTGTGCACAAGTACACTGAAGGGGATATTAGTGAATGCTTTTTCAAACTCCTTCACAGGGTTGCCAACTCTCACGCATTCAGCCTCAATCTCACGCTCTCACGCTCAAGAAAGAAATCTCACGCCAAATCTGACATTCTTCTGTGTTGTAATTTTTTTCACTCATGTGAAAAATGATTCTCTGAAAACACCGGTTTCAAAGATGTTTATTTGTTACACGTAGATGATAAGCATGTGTAAAACGTAAAGCGAGAAAGGTTGTATCTGATCAATTAGCTGTGTACAAGCGCAACAGGGCGGTCTCCAGCGCATGTGTCTTTTGCTGGCTTTTATCACGGCATTTATGAAGAACGCTAAAATGTTTGACTGATTTTTTTCTGCGTTAAAACACCTCCTTACACTCCTTATACTCACACTATGCCTTTGAAGTTCTACTATTAGGCTTCCTTTTTTTTTTAACTACCATTTACACACACAAATCAGTGTAACATTAGATATAGGGTTGAGAGAGAAGTGTGGCGGCAGGGATAGAATGGCACTTCATCTACTTCTACACATAGTTCATTTAAATGTCGGCAGTACCCGCTGTACAACAGAGCTCAGACTTAGGCAGCTTGCAAGCCTGGTTAGACCTGTGAAGGTGTCATGCAGAGACAGAATGTGTATTAGCTTTTTGGCTTAACAAATTAAATAAATCTTGACCTATTCAACAAGCTAGCTGGAGTAATGCTGAGATGGAAGAATGCTGTGAGGTTTTAGAGTACATCATAAATAATCTTGCAGCAACGAAGATGATTTTGCGAAGCAAAACACCATGATCAACCAAAGTCAGTGGCCTAACTGAGTGAAAGATGATCACAGTGGTTCAGAAACGTAAAACGTCAGGGGCCAGGAAGATAATGCTGTGTGTCAACAGAGGGAGTCAGCGAGGACTGAAAGCATCACTCAAGTGTCTGCATGTTTTTACCACCTGCCTGCAGGGCTCACCATGCATTGCTAAACTTGCACCAACTTGAGCATCCTCACACCAGTGAACTGATTATGTGCTGCTTGTTAAGGCCATGTGTCTGCTGCAAGACAGAAAAGGTCACCATCGATAGAGAATGCCACCCACTGGGCCTTCAGATGGAAAAGATGAGTATTGGTTAGTGTTGGACACATCAGATTTAGAGGCGAGACGGAGAGGTTTGGGTGAGTCAGGCCCTGCGTGGTGGTGATGTTTTAGAGTAGTTTTCTTCCTATTTTTGTCATCAGCTAATGTAATGAAATTACTTAGAAAGTGAAGGCATAAAGAAACAGATTCCAACTACCCCTTTAGACTTCTTTCCAAGCCTGTAGCCTACATGTGATTACAATGTTCTTATTTGCTTGCCATTTTATCTATGTCGGCTGCTTAAACTAAAGTTGATAAATTTCCCCAGTTTGTATTCAAAGTAATTGTTATATGCGGACAAAACATAACTTAACATCCTTGTATCTAGTCTCAGCCTTTTTTCTTTTTTGCCATTTTGCCCTTCTGTTTTTAGAACTCGATGACCTCCTGGAGAATGGAGGCGGGCCCAGATTCCAAAGAATGCCCTAAACTCGTACTCAAAGGCGTTGGGTTCACACTGTAGCACATGCTGGAACTCCAAACTTGAAATAGCCAGAACAACTACTGGAGAATAAAACTGATCTAACTCAAGTGCTCTCACAAGTGACAAGACAAAGTTTGTGAATCTCATAAAGCTTTTTGAAGTATTTTTTTGTTCATACAGACCAGCTACAGAATGTCAGTCAGGCACCATTCCATGTTGTACCATGCTTTTTCAGAACCCTGAGGTACACAGAGTTCCCACCACTATTTGGAAGCCACCTGAAATCTTTGGGAGACTGATTTTCTGGAATTATTATTCATGACTCCTGTACCTTGATGCTCCATCTGTCTGATGGACCCGAGCGTATCATTTATTCTTCTTTCACCAGATATGCAGTCTTTAAAGAAGCCATTGGAATCTTTTGTGCAGATTCCCGCAGGACAGTGTAATACAGCCACTAATCATTAGCATCCCTTTGCTTCAAGGGTTATTGATACTGCAGCTGAAATCTTGTGGACCTCCAAAAACACCAATACGCTTCATCATCACCACTGGAGTTCTGAAATGCAAGTTTACCCATTACATTTAGTTAGTGCCCCTGTCCAACTATTTGTGGAGCACATTTTCCCTATATGTGGAATACTTTCATCAGGCTTGAGAAACAGTGTTTTGGTGCATACGCCATAAAGAGAAAGAGGTGCGCATCTTTACTAATCAAAAACTTCTTTGGAGCAATGGGCTTTTCTCAAAATAAACAGGAAGTTATTTGACCACTAAAGATGCACACCTCTTTCTCTTTATGGTGTATGCACCAAAACAGACACACATACAAACGTTCTTCCAAATGTTTAGCAATTGAAAGCTTTTTTATTAGCCATGTGTCACAAAATTATAAACTATAAGCTGAAACTGGTTAATTCACTTTTTAGTTTTACTACACAAGCAGCCTTTCAAATTACTGTGTAAATGTGTCACAGACTAACTCCTGTCTTCATGCAATATGAAATGTAATTATTTTGGCAGTTGGAAGAACTGTCATGCTTGACAGTGAATTTTGAGTTACTGGGTCATTTTCAGTACATTTTTAATGGAGTCTATAATTGTTTTGTGGAGCGCTAAATTGTTTCATGGTTTATTTATCATGTTGTGAGGTCCCTTCACCTAACCATGGACCCAGAAGAGTTCAGGGCTTTTCTGGAACACCAGGAACAAGCATTATCCGGTCTCAAACGCGCGGCTCTTGTGTTGCAGTGGACCGCTGTCATGCAGCAGGCTACCATTATGGGTCTCCTGGACAATGCTGATGGTTTCTGATGTTGTACCAATTGAATTTGAAGCATCAACTTGAACAGAGACAAGGCGGACTTCGTGATCTCATTCTTAGCAGGGAAGGCCAGAGACTAGGCAACAGCACTTTGGACCACCAAAAATGCAGAACTGGAATCTGAAGCTGCCTTTTCTCATTTCTTAGACAAGTTTTTGATCACGCCCCTCTGGAAGGTCAGTTCATGATCAGCTGTACAATCTTTGGCAAGGATCACGGTCCATGGCAGATTATGTGGATGAGTTCCACATGCCTATTGTCAGCAGTGGATGCGGGGACCTGCCCCTGCTCACAGTATTTCACCATGGTCTAAACCACGAACTCCTAAAAGAGGTGGCGCGTCATGGTGACATTGTGGATCTTGACCACTTTATTCAGACTGCAGTGGCCATGAATCACCTCCTCCAGCAGCGGCCCAAATCCATGCGACAAGTGAGTCCCAGTGACACCCACGCTTTCTCCCAGCCATATACCTGAGCCCATGCAACTGGGAAGAGCAATTCTGTCATGGGAGGAGCGACAATGCTTGTACACAACTACTCAGACTTTAAATTACCTGTGTAATTTAAATTACACTGCACATTTTTCTGTCCGGTTGCTGCTATGTTTGCACATATTATTTATTGCCATTTAACTCTATTCTGCATTTTTGCACATGTAATGACTTCAGCAGTTTTGCACAAACAACCCTTACTGCTAGAATACAGTAACTCAAATACTGTATTCACCCTGCATTCAGACTGTGACTATTGTTAATTTGCACTGTATGTTGTCTTGTCTTGTCTAATTGTATTGTTGCACTTGTGTTTCTTGAATACTTGTGTCCTGTCTGCACTTGTAATGCTGCTCTGTTCTGTTCTGCTCTGTGTTGCACCATGGTCCTGGAGGCACGATATCTCATTTCACTGTGTACTGTGTGTGTATGGTTGAAATGACAATAAAACCTACTTGACTTGACTTACCTTCAGCATACCACCACTGGGTTCCTGAGCAAGACTCTTAACCCCAAGTTGCTCCAGGGAGACTGTCCCCTGTAGTTAGGGAATGGAAGTCGCTTTGGATAAAAGCGTCTGCTAAAGGCCATGAATGTAAACTTGCTTACTGTAACTCACTATGCCAGTCGTACTCTCAGTTGGGGTTCAGTCTGTTGTTGCAGCGTTAATCAGCCTAGGTGCTGCTGGAAACTTCATAGACCCCCAACTGGTTATGAAACTGGATGGATCTCCTTCTCTTCTTGTTAGAGGTTTAGATGGTCTGCTACTTGGGACCAGACATGCCCCATCCAATTTTTTTTAACTGAATCCCCACAAGACCCATGGTTATCAAGTCCCACAAAGACCCTGAGACAACAAATTATATGCGAAAGGGTAAAAATGTAGTTTCCTAGGTTCCTAGGTCATGTACTTAGTGTAGGCTGTATTAGCAAGGAAGAACAAAAAACCCAAGCGGTAGGAGAATGGCCTGAGCCAAAAACAGTGAAGGAACTACAGCGTTTTCTTGGGTTTGCAAACCATTCATCGGGAACTTAAGTGAGGTTGCTGCTCAGGGCACCCAGGAATCTCAAAAGCCATTGGTCTCCTAACATGGAGGTTTTGTTGGGCCTCCATTAAGGCCTATTACAAACCTTGTCTTTACCACATTGTCCTTGGTGCCATCTCACTGTAGATTTTATTACAATCTCAGGGAAGCACTACCATTGCAGTTTTTCTGCTTTTTAAAAAATGTGCCCCCTCATGCACCTTGCAGGTCGAAGTGTGTGTTTCGGGCTTTTAGCTCCCTTTGTTCTCATGGGTGGCACATCCCACAAATGTCCCTGCAGTAGGTGACTGGTTCAGATGGTGGAGTCAGGACAAGGGGAAGGCCCATTTCCACCTACAATGAGATGTGCATCATCAACAAATCCAGGCTGACTGCTGATGTAGACCAGCTTGTCAGTTCCGCCCCGGTGACCGTGTGTGGTATGCCATGCTGAGCCGAGTACTATGTCACTCTGGCCCTGTCTCCCCTCAAAAAACTGTCCAGAAAGGTACACTGGATCCTTTAAAATCATATTACAAGTTAACCTTGTGACCTATTGTCTGTTGTTGCCTCCTTCCATGTTCTCAAACAGTTTGCAGCAGCCCACAACATCCTCTGGTGACCTACTTAACTGCACCCCCACCCCCACCCCAGTTCACTTGAGTTTTAGTCACATGCCTCATGTACCCCTCTTTTTGTCAGATGCTTTCAACAGATTACCCTGCACAAGCGTTCCTGTTATTTCTTGTTTGATATCCAGGTTTTGATTCTCTTGTTTGTTTTTCTCGACCCCTGATTCTTGTCTTTCCCTTACTGCTCTGTTTACTTTGACCATTTTGCCACAACTCTTGCACTCTGTTTGCTTGCATGATGATTCAGTTTGCATTTTGGTTTTGAACTCTTGCTTTTCTCTGTTTTATTGTCACTCGCTATGTGTCAGAACAAACATGTCTGCTTTTTGTACTCCGCATTTTGGTCTATTCTGGTCTGATCATAATACATGTATTTTGAGTTTTTGTCCTGTCCCACAGCTACCATGATCAATATTAAAAACTAAAACTACAACTGAAGCAAAACAAAACCTAATCTAAAACTCCTTCTCCGCAGACAATACAATGAAACTAAAACTATTTATGCACTCTTAAATGAACTCAAATGAAACTGAAATAAACAAACATAATAAAAATGAAAACTAATGAAAACTTCAAAATTATAGTTACACTGGTATGCAACAGTAAGGGGACATGCAGGATACTGACTTTGTTCAGGCTGCATTAATCTACCTCACCCCAATAGCAAGAGTATGCGGGTCCAGGCCCCATGGTGGCACAGTGGGTAGCACTGTTCCCTCACACCTCCAGGGTTGGGGGATTGAATCCGGGTCCTGGCCTTGTGTGTGTGTGGAGTTTGCATGTTCTCCTGGTGGTGGCGTGGGTTTCCTCCGGGGTCTCCGGTTTCTCCTGCAGTCCGAAGACATGCGCGTCAGATGAATTGGGGATTCTAAATTGACTGTAGGTGTGAGTGTGTGAGCGAACGATGTGTGTGTGTGTGTGCGGTGGGCTGGCGTCCCACCCAGGGTGAGTCCCTGCCTCGCGCCCATTGGTACCCATGACCCTAGTAAGTATGAAGCGGATACGGAAAATGAATGAATAAATGTTGGTCCAGTGTCAGTGAATATTGTCACAGAGGTACACCAAATTTCACAGTCACGACAATTTTGTTCAGTGTCTGTTTGCTTTTCAGACTGCTGGATGATGACTGTTAAGGAATGGAAGCTCCATGTCAGTCTGCTTAACGAAGGCCCACCATCTAACACTGGTTTCCAGCCAACATCAGACCCACAAAATGCAGTTGGCCTAATGAGATTTGCCAGTGTTATACTAATGAAAGCATGTCTCTGGGCTTATGTATACTTGCTATCTGGGTAGCCTTGTAGCTCCACTGCAAAACTGAACTAGCAAACTTAAAAGACTGAAGAAACTGCATTTGAGAACACTGGGTAAATCTAATTTCACAGGGAACAATTCCTTTAAAGAGACTATCAGTTTATTTATTTAAACTTTCACTGCTGTTCTCTCAAAACTATCATAAAATAAGGCATCCTACAGACTATTCATAACCATTTCAGGTAACTTTCGAAAAAAAGGTAGAATGTACATTTAGAGTGACATATTATCATACATATACATTATATATAATTTAATCAAGAAATCAATATATATATATATATATGTTTTTTTTCATCGCTGTGAAAAATTAAGACTCTGAATGACTTGACTCATAATTTAATGGTAGTGTAATGCAGGTTGTGTAATGCAACACTGAAAAAAAACTTGTAGTAGTTGTACTAGTACTAGAAGACAGCTGATGGTGCTGTGGCCTCTTTAATGGACACTAGGCAGCAAGACTCCACCTTTTACTTCTCGGACTCAAATGCCACTCCCACAGTGCACACACAAAATCGCACTTCTCTAGGTATGAGAACCAAGTTGGCACAAATGTTTCTCATTAAACTATCTTTCACGTAGAAACAAGTAAATACCTGACAGAGAGATGCTGACTCACAGACCACAATAAAGAAAGAAAACACCATTATTATTTCACAATAGAAATACATCAGATGACTGATGTTTAAAACACTTCTATGCTTGACAGGTTCACGCTAAATATATTATGATCATGTAGACTTAAGCTTCAATCAGATCAATGCACAGTAATATAAATACAGTTAAATATTGAAATCTCTACAATATACAATACAAAATAATACTACACAGATTCCTGTAACATGACACTTTGTCTACCACCTATGTGGAAATGAGACTGCAACCCTACAAACCACACTCTCATTTTCCACAGTACTGATACTCTGATGTACCCATGAAGACAAGACAAAACCACCCGCATATAAAGGAAATGACTACCACGCACATAAACAGTGCATGTGAACGAAGTGGGTACACAATAAGGAAGCTGTGTTGATGCTACAGTCTCATGGTTCAATGTTTTCATATAACATGTTATTCTTGGCCAGTTTAGTTTGATAGGACATTAATATACAGCTCCGGAAAAAAATAAGAGGCCGCTGCAAACATGTTCAGTTTCTCAGGTTTTATCTTTTATAGGTGCAAGTACTGAACTGAACAGCTTTGCCTTAGTTTTTCAGAACTGCTGACAATATTTCTCCTAATTTCCAGATAAAAATATTGTTCTTTAAAGCATCATTTTAAAGGATCTTTTTAGAGTGATTTAAATTTGAGCAGGTCATGACACATTAATATTTACTTTGATGGTTGCACTATTTGAATACAGTTCAAACGTAGAACACATAGGAAGAGGTGTCTGGAACCACACACAACTCATTGGTGTTCAAAGTAAAAACGTCCTGTTGAAGTGTTTCATCATTCTTTCCTCTATAAATTCAGACAACATATGGGCTTCTCGTGAAAAACAATGCTGGAAATATGTGGCTTACCCTTATGGGTGTGTCAGCAGCTATCAAGAAGTGCTACTTTCTGGAATAGTTGGTGAAATAATTTACTATTCAAATGACTGGATTAGTTCGCCTCTTTGCACGAGAGTGAAGTAGCGCACAAATATTGCTCTCTAATGCAGACCACATTGAGTACACTACTATAACTGCAATTCTATCTGTCCTATCTGAACCTAGCTTTCCTATCTGTCCTATAATTGTTTTCAGTGATAGGCAAAGTACACGAATCCTGAACTAAGTTATTCCAATTATATCAAGGTGACCACACAACTCATTCCCAGCAATAACACAACATAAAATGAATTTGTATATATCCCTGACCTGCACAGACAATACAATGCAATACCTATTAATCTCATACATTGCAGCTGCATGGCTGTAGTTAGCTGTCCAGCTTCTATATAGGGGCATCAGGTGTGATAAATTACCCAACAAACCCTTAATTAAGCCTTGCTGCACCCTGACAAATTAGCCCATTACATTTTTAGTACTTTAAATCAGTGCATCATTCAATGCAAAACAAAGGAATGGACAAAAATGTACCCAGTACGTACTCGGAAGGCTACATAAAAATATAATTTCTGGCAGCCTAATATTGCTCAAACAATGTGGGCAAGACTAAAGCCTACAGATGACAACCAAAAATGGGTTGTATTAGCCTTTTAATGGGTTTAATAGTGGATTTGATTAGGAATTAAGAAAATACTGGTTCAGAAAATTCAACAGTGGTTCCACAGCTAGTTATTACTGTGGAACCACGAATGATGTGCATCCCAAAGAAGCTGAGAAGTTCTTTTGGAGTTAACAACAATAAAGAAAGATAAGGAACCAAATACCAACTTTATGAACAGATACTTGAGCTACAGCGGTACAGCACTGAGAATTCAGCTACCATAAAATCGGTACACGTAATTCATTATATTTCAGAAGTGAAGATGAAATCCAAAGGCAGATAACTTATTCGAGCTAAAGATTTTATAACAGTACAAAATCAAAAAAGACTTGCAACCTGACTTGCAACTTTGAATTTGAACACCAGAATTAGAATTAGACTTTAGAATTGGAATTCTTCTCCGACTCGAGCCTTATGACTTGAATATCTGTGGCACGCCCAAACCTTGATACTAACACCACAGTGTTTTCCTTTCAAAAAACATTTCTCATTTAAACCAAAAACCACTGTGGTTTAGTGTTCTCCTGGTGGTAGACTCATCCATATTAACATTAGCCATTGTGATAAAGGCCTTAAGTTGCTTAGAAGTTAACTTAAGAACTAGTGCATGCCCTGCGCTTAGAGTGATCTTTGTTGGTCGACCACTCCTGGGGACAGTAAGAATGGCCCTGAACATATTTATAATTTACACTGGAGATGCTGGGATATGTCTTCACCTCTTGTCATGGCCCAGTTCATCCCCACTGCTTTTTGAAAGATCAGTAAATTTTCCAAGTAAGCAGCAGCCTTGACTGGCATGGCGAAGGCCAAGAGTAGCCTGTTGACCTGTGTGAGGTTGATCAAGACTGTATTTATCAGGTAGAGTTTGGCTTTGCGTGCATTGCTGATCAGGATCAACAGGTGCTTGGCAAGAGCGGCAAAGTCCAGCACACAGATGACGGCAAGTAAGGTGGGCATGGGCACCGCGTGAGCACTATACCTGTGTTGTTTTCCACTCTGGTATCCTCGAACCTACACTGCTCCACAAAGTGTTCCTGAGCTGCGATAATGGACGGACTAATACAACCTGCTGCTGTGTTTATGTATTTATCCTGTTTACTTAATAAAGACAGTTTATTTAGAGGACTTTTTTACAGAGATTAAACTTGAAACTTTATTTGAGAAGTTTGAGCAGCATTTTCAGCTCGCAGAGAATGTAGGTATGAAACTACACATTCTTCAGGTTTTTAGCATTTAGAATCAAGAAATCGCATCTTAAACCTCCGCCAACAAATACTATCACCTCCAGTGTTCATTTTTGTTTTATTTGTTTAACTGGGTTCTCTTTATTTTTGATTGTTGATCTGATGATGTGTTAGGTCAGTGTGTGAAAGGTTCACACCCTTTCAAGCACCCCTGTATGTGCCAGTGAACTGACTATACGGATGTCCATCAGTGACTAAAGCAAAGCTTGCCGTCAGCCTCGCCTTGGTTTCCCCAAAACCAAGCTGCGCTAAGTTTCCTTTTTTAGAGGAAGTATGTAATGTGCTGCAATGATGAATATCATACATATTGCATTAGTCTTCACTGATGACACACACAGATTACACACACATGCATTCTTCCTGTGGTGTTTGTTGCATGCCCCTCCCCTCCCCCTCTGCCGTGTTTACGTGTTGAGTTCAGGTAGTCTGTGAAAGCAGTGGAATTCCTCTGTAATTATCCTTCTGGCAGCATGTCCTGTCCTGCTGCCTTTGCAGGAACACATTAATGATCATGCAGGGTAAGAAAATCTCTGGAGCATGACCGCTTGCTGTTTAATCCCCACTGATTGTTCATTAGCTGGAAAAGTCAGTGTACAGAAGGGCCACTGAACATATCAGGGCTGGGGCCGGCACAATGACATTTAAAGCTCTAAACCATGGCTAGAATTACCAGTTTGTGATTGTCGTTCCTCTACTGAACGTCTTTCTAATAAACTAGGCCCAAGTCTGTGCATTCTAAGTAGAAATCATTGAAATACCCAGCAGCTAAGAAAAAAATGCATTCTTCTGTCAAGTCATCAGAGTGTGCCTGCAGCAGCAAACTGTGATCTTACTAAATCACAAAAGGGTGTCTCTGGGTAACATCCGTTTTGAGTGGAAGTGTAATTTACAAGGTATGTCATAGTGATGCAATGCATGTTGCGAGGCGTCACATGTTCTGCAAAGCATGTCTTACTGTTACACTATAGCTGTGCCTTTCTGGTGTATCACAGACACGTCTATATGATGAGAAAAGATGGGTGTTCTATTTCTGGCTATAAATCTGATCATTCTCAGAAAACCAGTGGGGAAACAATAATACACAGAAAAGTGAAAAAAAAAAGTACACTATATGTCAGTAGTGGTTATCTATGCTGCATTTTCTGAGCCCAATCATTTGACAGCAGACTATTGCCAATTAACCTACCAATTCTTTCTTAGATTGGACAAGTTTTACAGAACATTGCCAAATATCTTATTCGGCCTAATAAGAAATTGTAGTGTAATTGAAAATACAGATATTTTGAGTGCCTTACTAGTGTCAAATGACATTTTCTTTGAATTGGATTACAACATTCTGTAAGGCATGTCCAGCCCCTCAGCACTGATTGGAAATAACGCATTCATGAGAGGAGCACGGACAGGTCAGTTAACCAACAATAGTAATGAATCGACATGGGGACAGCTAGCTACTCAGAGGCATCTGACCATGACACTGATTGACTAACAAATAAAAAACCCACACTTCCTCCAAAGGCTGAGAGGTTAAGTTATCGAAATGTGCCCTTCCAACAAGTTAAGCCATACCCTATCCAGTCTTTAATTTATACACATAGACATCTCTCAAAACCGATATGAGTGGAATTGGGCACGGAGAGGATGGAAAATCTAGCTCATGAAAATGCAATCAGAGTAAAATTACACAGAAAATTCCACTTCAGTGCCATGAATGTATTTTGCAATGCATATATTATGTTAGAATTTATATTTTCAGCAATGTCTAATTTTGCATTGAAACTTATTGTTCATCATTTATTATTAGTGATTAAAAAAGTCCACCAACCATGTCTTAGGTGCTCTGATATACTGTTTTCATAAAAAGCAGCAGATGTGATTATCTTCATGATTATCTTCTAAACAGCTGAACTGTCACACTGCTAAACACCTACAGCATTGCAAATGCACTTTATGTTCACTCTGTGGTTTATATTTCTGTAATCTTTGTATTTTCTGTATATAAGATTTAGATTGCTTATTATATTGTATTGTT